>APFE030269072.1:190269-204625 GCA_000404065.3 Pinus taeda | reverse complement strand
TAGTACTTTCGCTATTTATATTATCTGTCCAAAATCAAGTCTTCCATTTGTTCCAGATGGCCTTAACCTGCTTGAAGGAAACCAGGTGGCCACCTGTCAGCATTAAAAGCTGTCCAAAATTTAAATAAGTCTTTCTCTATCAGCTTAACAACATTATCTATACTATCTATACTGCAATTCAATTTTAACAAGTAAAAG
This sequence comes from Pinus taeda, assembly GCA_000404065.3. Classification (NCBI taxonomy): domain Eukaryota; kingdom Viridiplantae; phylum Streptophyta; class Pinopsida; order Pinales; family Pinaceae; genus Pinus; species Pinus taeda. The sequence goes on along the minus strand of APFE030269072.1, from coordinate 204,427 downwards.
CTATTTGTCATGGAACTTCAACAAAATGTAGCTGGGCCCTTGTTTCACTCCTCGTCCGAGGATATCACTAGGGCTGGCGCTTTGGTGCTGGAACCCAACATCTCGCTCCTCTTCATATCCTGTAGTGTTTGTTCAATTCTCCCCAGTGCTAAGTTATTTCGATAAGTTTGGATTTGGATTGCCGCTATCTCCCTAATTAACTCTACTCTGATGGGATCTTTCTCCTTGGTGTCCTCCTGTGCCTCCGAACCTTTGCTGGTTGCCTGTTCTCTATTGAGAGTCATAACTCGGGCCACCACATTCTTCATGACCCAGTATTGCTGGGTCGTTTGTCTAAAGAGTGTGTGCTGTCCGCGGGAGTTACCTGGGTCATGAACCATGTCCTCCCATTCTTCCATGGGAATGTCTTGGTTTCTTATGTTGTCATTTAGTTCTTGCTCCCAGCCAGCTATTTGGGCTTTGACCTCCGGTGGGTTCCCTACCATGTATGCATCATTGAGGGTTTTCATGTGTTCTCGTCTTGTCTTTCTCCCTCTCTTGCTTTGCTCTTTGTTGGAGCTTCTCGTCCCCTCTCTAATCGTTTTGCCTGTGTCTCTCTTGCCCTTCCTGGTCACTTCTTTTCCATCTCTTACCATGTTGTCTTCGTCATTGTTACTATTTGCTTCTTTCCTTTTGCTAGTCTCCACTCTGTACTCGACGTAGTTTATGGTGAAACCTATCACATAACCATAAAAAGTATCAGTATGTTGTTGGAGTAGCACCCAGGCAATTTTCCAATTAACTGAGCCATGTTTGGTATCCTGCTCAAGACCAAACGGCCTGAGATTTTTTTATGTTCCTTTCAGCTTTCCCCCCACTGTCTCATGGTTTTGTGTTCTGCTGACCCTCTCTTCTTTTATCCTTGGGTTAGTCTCACTTTGTCGTCCATCGCTCAGACAGCTTGACAGAGGCATCCTCACAAGACCGCGACTAGGGTAGTCTGAATTGCTATTCTGTACTTCGCAGGAAAGTTTGACCATGGAGAGCCTATCCGTGTGCCTAAATAATAGGACCATGGCCCTGTTCTTCGCAACACCAGGTAAATTCCTTTTTTTTTTTCTCTTTTCTCTATCCTCTTTAGTCTATGTAACTCTCCGTTTTTTCTCTCTGATTTACCCGAGGAATTCTCGACAAGATTCACAAGGGCCATGATTTCTCAAATTTCATCTCTTGAGGTTACTGTGGTGGAATCCTCTCTACTCCTGATGCTTGCACCATCACCTCCGAGCCTCAAGTGCCACCTGGCCAGAGTGAGATTCCTCAGCCTAACATCCTTACCAGGTTTGCTCATCTTTCCTCTGCTTGCTCTTTTCTCTTTGAGTGCCTTCTTTGGTGCCAGGGTTTTAATTCTATCATCACTCAAGAAATATATAGTCTTCACCAGCCAGGATTCTAGGAGTACCTTTGAGGTTTAGGGGAAGTAGAACAACATACAGACCATCAGAGCTGGCATCGCTGCTATCCTTGGGCTACATCGTCTTTCCTCTGCCACCTTTCTTTGCTCCTGCTCTTGTTCTCGCCTGCTGCATGCAACTACCTACTATATCTCTTCCCTTATGTTTTATTCTCCTTCCCATTCTATCCTTGCACTTCTCTAGCACCTATCTATCACATTGACTCACCACTCTGTTCCCTAAGCCATCACCTTGGGATGATGACCTTCCATCCTTTCTCACGCTAGCTCTCATTAACTCTCACTTGCTTCTGGCTGATCTTGCTGCGCGTCCTCTTCCATTGTCCCGCCACTTGCTAGCGTCCTCCCGCTGTTAAAAAAAAGAAAAAAAAAAGAAAAAATATTAATTTTTTTTTATCAAATAAGAGTAGTACCTTATATTAAACTTAACCAAATGTACATATTTTACAAGGGGCCACACCTGCTTTGTGAGAAATCAATAGTTTGTGAAGTAGGCCAAACCAAACTCATCACCCAAAACGAGAAAACCTGGGGAGAACCTCCCATCAAGGTATCAAGTAGATAGTTAGAGTTGCTGTACAAAGTAAGGAGCCTAAACGACCTTGGAGGGCAAGTCCTTTAATCACCGTAGGTTCCTAAGCCAAACAAAAACTACCCAACAGACCCGAAGGAGTTTAAAGCAAAATATTCCTAAATAATTTTCGGATCCGACCAAAGTGCACAAACAATCCCCACCATAGATCCAAAAGCTGAGATCAAACGGTTGCCAAGAATATTAGAAGGACAAGAAGCATGAGAGTTCGCTGCCCGATAAAGGCGGTTTTCTCTCTCCTCACTCCGTGACGTGTCGCTTAAAGAGTGGAATCGGAGCTAAACATGGAAAAACCGGAAACATTGGAGTGGTTGCCGCACGTGAAAACCTACACTCCTTTTTGTCACGTGTTGTCCCATGATTTCTTGCACTGGAAAGTCCTTGAGCCAATCCCGTTGTAGTACTAGTCGAATCGAAAACTGCCAAACGGACCCAATAGATATTAAAAATTTTTTCAGGTCTGTCCACCACGAACCAACAATCACCACCATTGATCCAAAACCTAAGATCCAACGGTCATCGGGAATATCGCAAGGACAAGAATATAATGCCCCACTTAAATCTTATCCTACAAATTTTGTTAATGTTTACATTATCTAAAAATATTGAGAAATATTGGTCTAATATAAAATTCATGATTTTCATTATTCAAATTCCCCACTTACCTTCTCAAATTGAATATTAGGTAGGATATGGTCTCCTTCCATTATTTCAAAAATATATGTATTCATCTCACATTTCCCAATGTACCCTCACTTTTACTTGGGAGAAGACATAGTCCTCTCCATCTCATTATCAATTATATATATTCATTTCACATTACCCAATGTACCCTCACATTTATTTGGGAGAAGACATAGTCCTCTCCATCTCATTATCAATATATATATATATATATATATATTCATTTCACATTACCCAATGTACCCTCACATTTACTAAGGAGAAGACATGGTCCTCTCCATGTAATTACATCTCACATTCCTCAATGTACTTTCACATTTACTTGGGAGAAGACATAGTCCTCTCCATTTAATTATCAATATATATATTCACCTCACATTCCCAAATGTACTTTTCAGATTTACTTGGGAGAAAACATGGTCCTTTCCCATTAAATTCCCAATTTTATATTCATGTCACATTTCCAAATGTACTCCCAGCTTTACTTGGGAGAAGAGAAGTCAATTGTAAGGATGGATGAGAAGTTAATGACATTAATGAGAGGTGGTTGAGATGAAGAAGGGAAGGAGGGTATAAAAAGGGAAGGGGGAAGGAAGAAAATGGGAGAGGGGGTTCTTGCTTATGATTGTGGGGGTTGGTTGTGATTGTTTGGACTTGTTGTGTTTTTGGAGACCTTAGGAACCTATGGAGGTTTCTTGGGTTGTTGAGAGGAGGGAAGTATTGTTATCTTGGTCTGGATCTTTCATTTGGACACACGCACTACGTCTGGTTGGACTTGGGCTTAGAGGGCTAGGGAACCTGTGGAAGTTTCCTGGGCTAGGGATTATTTCCTAGTTGGCTGGGAGGTAAATCTGGTTGGGTCCATAAAGAGGAGCGTTCAACAGGAGCAACAGGACAAAGGTATCTCCATCAGCCACCGTTACAGGTATTCCTCCATAAACTACTCTTGTAAAGTTAATTAGAATGAAATATTCACCTTAATTTATGTTGATTATAATGTAAATGATGTGAATTTTATTTGTTTAAAAGCCGTGTAAGTAGGTAAGTTATCGCCTCTTATCACATTTAATTTCAGAAGAAATTAGAAGTTAGTAGACCCTAGGATAGGGTACTTACTTATGGTATTAGAGCTTTGGTTCAAAATCTGGACCCAAAGCCCACTAAACCCCAAATTCCGCTATAAGGAGCTTGTAACCCTCATAAGGACTTATAATCCTAAAATATATTCATATAAAAAATTGTTTTTAGAATGAAGAAAAAAAACATACCGTCTTTATCGCCATGAAAAGCAATAGAAAAAGGTTTCGTAACTGACCGGAGCTAGCAGTAGCAGTAGCATGCAGGGGATTAAACCTCTACTTTTATTATTAATCTTACGGCCAAAGGAAGAAGCCTTGCAGAGCATTTCCATGGATTCGGCCAAGAGCATCGACGATAGAATGGTCTGAATCTTCCTAGAGCTATAGTAGGGCCCGAGAAGTTCACAATAAAAAAAAAGAGGTTCACTTTGAGTATTATGTACAAAGTTCAGCTCTCGCTGTTGGGCACTGGATTTGTAGATTAGTGTCCAGTAAGCTTCATATCATTTCTATTGGGGATTTAACTTCTGCTTTTATTGTTAATCTTACGACCAAAGGAAGAAGCCTTGCGGGGCATTTCCATGGCCTCCTTGGCTTCCTTGGATGACATGACTGACATTGGCAATTCTGCATGGAATTTATGGCCTCCACCGATAACCCATATCAATGGTGGCCCTCTTTTCCACTTGAAGTCTGTCAGAGCAAGCCTCCCTTCTCGAAAGTAGGTCTAATGGCAACCATTTTTTCATTAATAAAACTATTTTGTCTCAATTTTGAATGGGGATGTTGTAATATTTTCTTCATTTTGATTACTTGTATGCATAATTTTCGGGAGGGTTTGTCCAATTATTTTTTTGGCTGAATCGAGAGCCTTATTTATATAAAGTAAATGGGATTATAACAGTCGGGGGACCGATACTCTAAGTCAATGCTTCCATTTCGTGAAGTGCCCAATCATCCTTGTCTGATTTAATAATGAAATTGTGTAAGATGTCCACATTGAAACACCCTTGTCGTGTATAAATATGTATGTGTGTGCCCCTTTGTTACACCATCGCATGTTCTTTGTTTCCATCTCCCTTTTCATTCTAAAAAAGTATTTCGCTTCTTATATAAAGAAAAGTGAAATGCAAGTATATTTATCAGCATACTCGGAGAGGGGAGCCTGAGATCTGCATTTGAATAACATAGACCTTCTTCAAGTCTATCTCTTTAACCACTCGGATAACAATAACTTAAAGAAGAACGCTCATCATAAAATTTTGGACTTCCTAGAAATCCTTGTCCATACTATTCTCTTGTTTTTGGTAGCCTTCCAAAATGCGGGGATCGAAACTGCAACTCAACCATCCCACCGTAGTTATAGGTGTCGGCCTTACCAGTTGCCGCTTTGGTGCGGTGTGGATACAGTTATAGCAATTGTTTTGGTGGCGTTGGCAAAAGTTGCAAACTCTGTGAGATGAAAGAAAGGTTAAAGCGGCATCAGTCGTTGTCAATTGGGATGTCTATGCCCTGGAGTTTGAATAAAGGAATGAAACAAAAGTAAATTGGGTAGTGTAGGGTTACTATGCACAAGTAGACAAATAAAGATCAGTTAGATTCTCTTCATTTCCGCATCAATTTGTTGATAATTCAGTGAGGATTAAACCCTGGAATATCTAAGTATTGCTTTGCACAACCTTTTTCTATCACTAAGACAATGAGATGAATGGCCTCATCAAATTGTCCCAGATATATGACTTTTAGAAACTCTTGAGGAAAACAAATTTTCTTTAAGAAGCTAAAACATCCATTAAGATACTCCGAACTACGATAATATTTAATAAAAAGTTATTTGCCTTTAGCCTTAGTAGAATGCATGCTCTCGAGAATGAAATATACCAGTTTTAAGTTTCTTTAATTTATATTTGCACCAAATGAACCAAAGTATGTTCCAGATATATTTAGTTAGTGCCTTAACAACCTACAGTATCTCTCAACTAGGTCATGAGCTACACAAAACTAGTAAAATCTAGTTTATCTGGACAGAATTTCATTGCTGAAACATTCCTGGAACTGAAATTATTTAACATTCAGCTTTACGTGACTTGCTGTTGGTATAGGTGTGAAGATGTACAAAACCTTGCAAAGTCTAGTACTCCCTGATAGTGCTAAATTCTTACGTACTTAAAACTGATTTTATCTTTTATGTTAGCTTTTCAGCTAAAGCTTTTTGACTTGATCCATCTAAAATATCAATCTATGCAACGTAGCCCTAATCAAGTAAGGGTGACTTGTTCATAAATAAATCTTATGCAAATTATTAAAATTTATTAACACAATTTGAGGCTGAGTTTTTATAACGATTTTCGTTGAGTTGTGGCTTCAATTAATAGTATCATAACCATTCCCCTTAGGAAAACACATGAAGTACTGCTAATAAACTATTCACCATATGACTGCTCAATCCTTAACCAAAAAGCCATAACCAAGTCTCCTCAATGTTCCCTTGATCAGATTTAGGATCACAGTTTGTCACAATAACTTCCCTGAGACCTTTCTTACTACATCTGAAATCCTATTAGCTCTAGATAAACTGTGACAGAGGCCCCATAGATGCTATGATCAAAGCAGTCTTCAAAAAATAGGAAAACTAGGGCCCCTAAAAATCAATGAGCTGGGGATCTGTCCTCGTGATATGAATCCGCATCGATTGGAGTTGCTTCTTGCCTCCCTGGCCTAGTCTTTGTCCTATGGCACTGCTGCAGCAGTAGTCTGAAACCAGTATTTAAGCCTGCGTGAAATCCATGCAATAACAATCGAGTGTAAAAATTGAGCAATAGGTCTGCTCACTGACCTAGAAACAAAAGATATGTTTATCTTTTTGGAAAAATTGGATGTCAGAATCTGTATTGGACGGTATGTACCGTTTTATGTGAATATGAATAGATAATAGATAACTAGCTAACTTACAAAAAAAAAATACTTGAAAAAAAAAGCCATGCATAGAGGTAGAAATAGTCAATGCTGAAAGTTGCCCAACAACAACAAAATCCTCTAGGGACTTGTTCAAACTCAGGATCCAATATGTGTAAGTAATACCATATTTGGAGGCACAACTCGGAACAATACTATCTCTATGAATACCAAAATAGAAAAATGCAATTTGCCCAACTTGTTTGCCACTCGAATGTGCATTGGATATTTTATTAAAGTTGTTACAGAATTGAATTTGAGGGAATTTCCCAAACGATTGCACGCCAAAATCATTTTCTTTTGATGGTCTAGGAAAACATCACAATGTTCAACACCAATAAAACAAAAAAAAACCGTTGTCTAAGGAGTTCACAATTTTCTCTGGAAAACAATGGAAATTCCAGTAGGATTTTCAAAATCCTACAGATTTTTTTTTTTTAATCCTGGTTACAGTGGTCAAGCTTAGGATTTTGGGTGTCCCAGAGATTCCTGAGGGTGCTGAATCCATTTCAAACAATCCCAAGATTAGATTTCTTGAAAAAAAATTCACTAGATTCCAACAAGAATTTCGTCGTTCAAGCAAAATTGTGGCCTCATAGATGAGGCCTAAAACACATAACAAATTAGCAACATATTCAAACAAATAAAAAATTAGCAACATATCTAGTGATGTGTAGAAGCTATGCCGCCTAATACATTCATCAGAAGGTATTTTATTTTCAAGGCAGTATATGCAGAATACAAGGCCAAAAAAAAATAAAAATATGTAAAGCAGCTGACTCATCCCAACCATTACAGCTTTAAGCACATGGTGATCCCCAATAATTAAATATTTAAAAAATTGGTGATAATATATTCATTTTAAGATAAAGGGAATTATTTTCATTGCATGTCTCTTGAGCATTGCAGAGATTAGCTTTGACTTTTATAAAGTTTACGATCCTTAGAGCTTGATTCCAATGTTCTACAGAGCTTTAAAAACACATAAGAAAACAAGTCTTCTACAAAAAATAAAGAAAATATTAAATTAGAGACCCTTGCATGGTAAGGTTCAATTACAATTCAGAATACAGATTTATAGGAGACTAAACTATCTATTGTATCAATCGCAATTACCTGCAATTTGAGCACCTGCCCATTGAGTCATATTATTAGACAACTGACCTATCAAACACCCTTGTCGGTTCTACATGTGAAGAATAAAAACTTTCATAATTTGAATTATGTTGCCACGAGCTCCTTTCTCTATCACTGTTTATCAAGCATCTTAAACTTCCATATTTCTTGCTATCAAGAAGAATTTTGAATCAAATTTATAATTAAACAATTTGGCTCAAAATTTATGCTATCACTTGGTTGATGGCTTTAGATAGAAATCCTACGTAGAATAATTCAGCAAAAAGATCCTTTCAGGATCCAAGTAGATGCTATATTTTTCCTCTTTTGTGATTTTAGTGTTACAATTTTAAGAATACGGTTACAAAACTATAACAGCCTCTACTTATGTAATGAACAAAGTATGTATACTGAGCAGAATACTCGGAATATCTAGTATATAAGAAATCCCATCATGGAACAAATAATATATTATATACAGGTATATAGATCTGTATAAATCTTGTTTACTCTGTTTTCAATGATGTCCCATTGATCCTGTTTGGGGAATTAAGAGAACTCCCATTTCACTTTTCACTGGTCTACATTTTAAATTTGGGTAGATATGTTCTCATTAGGGCATCGTACTGGCAGGCCCTGTTGGTCTTTGGCATAATATATACAGCATAGCCTACATTTTAACCTTCTTTAGCCTTCTTAAGAGTGGCCTGTGTGAAACTGTTTTGCGGTTATTCATCCTTGATAACGTCTCTACATGATAGTTTACCTATTTAATCTTTTTAATTCTCCTGGAAGTAGTCCATGATAAGCTGCGTTTGAGATTGATTTGTATTATATGAAATGTGATTTAATTGTACACATTTTGTGTCAAAGACATTTCTAATTTTATTGACCATATAGTGGATGATTTTCAAATGTATTCACATGCGAATGCGTATTGATCCATTGAGGAAGAGACAAGAATCCTTCTATGCTCAAGCTCTCGGGTGAGAGCTTCTGCCTTGGTTTTCAGCTGGTTTTCGTCACTGTATCGTAGCTCCTTCCATTCCCTCCATTTTCCATTGTTCCTTCCTTGATCCCAGAAGTCCTTTACCAGAACCATATCTTTGCTATCTGTGTCATTTTTAAGATCTGCAAATTCATCCTTGTAAAGGTTAGGTTCCTGTTGCCAGTTATCCTCCCAAAATTGAGCAAGATCCCTTGCCCAAATTTCCCAAAAACAATTTTGCTGTATAATGTTTTTATTATCCTAGGCAAGGTTCCAAATATGGGAGCCCCTAATTTGCCCTAACATTCTAATATGATCCTTTTCTCGCCAGTGCTTGGCATATTTTTGTTTCCAAAGGTTAGCCCAGGGGGCATTTGGTTCCTTAATCCATCTCCACCAATTCTTGGCTCTCGAGACTTTGTTGAGGGTCTCAGGATCATGAAGCCCCAAACCACAATGGCTCTTGGGTTTACAAAGTTTGTCCTAGGCTACTAAAGCCCACTTCTGTTTCTCTTCCCCTCTGCCTCACAGAAAGTCCCATTGAATGTTTCTTATAAGCTACTTAATACCTTGAGTAGCAGGAAGAGCTGAAAACATAAAAATGGGAATGGCCTGCAGGACCGCATGTATGAGCACAAGGCATCCTGCTAGATTTAGTGATCTGCATGTCCATTTTTTGATCTTGTTTTGAAGTTTATTTAAAATGGGTTCCCACACTCACTTGCTTAGTAGTATGTCAGTAAGAGGAATGCTAAGATATTTGGAAGGTAGCTGTTCTCTTTGAAATCCAAGAATTCTGGTAATATTTCTCTAAATAGCCATATTAGTATTAAAGAAAAAAACTTTGGACTTGTTAAGGCTTACCTCAGTGCCTGCTACCATAGCAAAGTCATTTAAGATATTTTTGATTGCTCTGGCCTCCCTGACGGTGGGTATGCCCTGCAACATAATATCATCTACAAATTGTTGATGAGTGTTGGCCTCTCCATCTGTGGCAAGTTTGATACCCTGAATTCTTCCTTCAACATCTGCCATCTTAATCACTTTGCCTAGCCCTTCCATCATGAGGACAAAGAGGAACGGTGAAAGTAGATCTCCTTGCTTGAGCCCTCTAGAGGGAGTGAAGGTTCTTGAGGGAGCTCCATTAAGCAATATGGAAAAACTGGTTGAGGTAACTAATGCCATGACCCATCTTATCCAGTTCTTATCAAAACCATAGGCTTTTAGAATTGCTCTTATGTAAGCTCAGCTCAATTTGTCATAGGCTTTCGCGAGGTCCAACTGAATGATCATGCCAGCTTGTTTGTTTCTTTTGAGAGAGTGTAGTTGATGCGGGAGCAATCAACAACAAAGCAAGCAAACGTGGACCAAAGGATCAGAACAAAAGAAAAGCGTGATTTAAAGGAGAAAAATAGAATTAAAAAGGATAAACGTGCATGCATGAAGCTTTTGTGGAGAAAATCAAGAGAAGATAGGATTGATCATTCCTAAAATTCTTATATATATGTAATGTGATAGGATGTGAGATATATCTTTTGTGAAGAAATTTGTGAGTGGGAAAAAATGTAATCGGTGTGGATATGTTGGTGTGGATATGTTGGCTAAGGCTGCGATGCTTTAGATCCAGTGATTTTTGTAAATAATCGAATTATTGAATTGTGAGTTTATAGTTTAACTAATGAACGAATTCCTGTGTTGCGTTCTTGTTGATCGACCATCGATCAGTCAAAAGATCGAGGGCGATGTAAATATCATTTAATTATTATATATGTGTTCAATTATATGCAGTCGTGTAATGACTGTTTTTAAGGATTGATAATAAAGGACAGAGGAATGGATGCATGTTAATAGTGCTGTGCGTGCGCTCTCTTTACAATATTTTTTTTTATGGAGAAATTGGGATTTTGGGCAACCCCCAAATTCTCAGTTTCATCAGTAGCACCTCATGAGCTTGGATTATATTGTTGAGGATTTGTCTTCCCTCCACATAACCTGTTTGCTCCTCTGAAATGAGAGAGGGAAGAAGTGGTTTGAGTCGATTAGCTATTACTTTGGAGATAATTTTATACACCACATTACATAAGGCTATGGGTCTAAAACCATCCGGAGTCATGGCATTTTCTTGCTTTGGAATCAGAGCTATGAAGGATGCATTCAGAGCCTTTAGTACCTTTTTGGATCTTCTTGAGTCTTCCACCACCTCGAGGATGTCATTTTTGACAGTATCCCAACAGGCCTTGAAGAAGTATACATTGAATCCATCCGGGCCTAGTGCTTTTCCACTCTGCATTTCATTAATTACTTCACTGACCTCCTCTTCTGAAACTGGCCTATTGATATTGTGGTTGTCCTCTCTGGTAACCAGCAGAGGGATGTATTGAGTGAAATGTTCAATGAACCTAGATCTGTCCTCCGAAGGCTCCTTTGCAATGTTGTAGAAGTGCTGAACAATGACCATTTCTATATCGCTATGAGAAACTAGCTCAATGTCTTGAGAATCTTTGATCTTGGTGATTCTGTTATGTGCCTTGTGAGCTATGGTGGTTTTGTGAAAGAATTTTGTGTTTCTTTCTCCCTCTTTAATCCATTGTATTCTTGATTTCTGCCTCTAGAAAATTTCTTCATGTAAGCATCGATTCTCCCATTCTTCTTGCAGAGTCAGTTAATTTTTGCCTCTCTTCAGTGAAGCCATCTGTGATGATGATCTGATTGATCTCCTGGAGCTTCAGTTCAATTTCTCTTTTGGCTTTGAAGCTATCTCCAAATTCATTTTTGTTCCAAACTTTAAGACGAGATTTTATATGTTTGAGTTTCTACTAGAGCATATACATTTTTGAACCCTAAATATTCAACTCCTCTCTCCACCATGTTGCAACGTTATTAGTGAAATTAGGATGTGAGAGCCAGGAATTTTCAAATCTGAAAGGTCTGTTTTTCGGAGTACCCATAAAGGTGGCTTCCCGCTGTACCAGCTAATGATTAGAACCTCCAAAGGGCAGAATGGAGGTTGTCATGGCGGATCCTGAGAGAAAGAGGTCCTCTGAAATCAAGAATCTATCAAGTCTGGAGGCAACTTGATGGGCCCCTCCCCTTTTGTTGTTCCAGGTGAAGGTTCCATTTACTGTTTCCATATCCACCAGCCTCATGTTCCTAATGAAGTTCTGGAAGGCCATAGAGTCTCTGCCTAGCTGTCTAGTGCCTCTTTTTTTTTCCATAAGAGATCTTATCATATTGAAATCTCCTGCAACAATCCAGGGTAGAGTGAGATGTCTCTCTCTGAGTTCCTCCAGGGAAGTGAGAAGCCTGAGCTTATCTGCTAGCTTTTGAGGTCCATAAACATTTGTAATCATGTATATCTCCTTGTCCCCTACTGGTTGACATATCAGGGAAAGGTAGTTCTTGGATGCTTCAGCATCCAGACTACTTAATTTTTGTGGGTCCCATGAATTGAGAATTCCCCCACTGAATGATTTGACTTGACCTCTAAATACTCATAATTGCATAACCACTTATTATGAATATCTCTTATCTTTTCCATTGAACATTTTGTCTCCTAAATAAAAACCATGTCTGGTGTTTCTTCTTTCATTCTATTACTAAGATTTCTTTGTTTCCTTCTATGACCTATTCCTCTAATGTTCCAGGTTGTAAGATCTTTCATCTTACTTGAGTTGATCAACAATTTTCCACATTCGTTCAATAGTTCATTCTGCCTCTTTCTTCCTCTTTTCCTGCCTGAGCTCTTCGGAGATTGTGCCTGAGGATTCTCCATCATCTTGACCCCACTTGGCTCCTGGCTTTCATGATTTCTTTTGACTCCCGCTCCCCTCGCTTGTGACCTATAGAGAAAGAGATTTTGTACTCTATCATAGTCCTCCTTTGGCAGGGAGTCCACCCCTATTATATTCCCTTGTTCCAGAAATTTCTCTAGATCTAGATTTTCCCTATCCAAAATCTCCTGTAATTCACAATCCTCTGTTCCTGCTTCACTTGGAGTCATCTCTTGGTCCCTACTGATCTCCATTAGGCTTCGTAGATCATCCTTTTGCTAGTTGTCTATCACTATATCCTCCATATCAGCTACCCTATCCTATTCTTTTGTTACATTCTTCATGTTCTAGGTTGTCTCCTTGTTCCCCTCTTCTTCCTCTAGGATCTTGAAGCTGTTTTGTCTTATGTGTTTGTCCTCATTTGCCTTCTTGTGTGGGCACTTTCCTCCTTTTCCTTTACTCCCAACTTTGGTGAAACCCTCGTGGTCCCTCTCGATAGTGGTTTTTTGATTATCTTCCCTGATGATAGTAGGGCAGTCTCTGTATAGATGCCCATGTTCATGGCATTTGCGACATCTGAAGGGTATGTGCTCATAGTTCACTGTCTGCACCCATTCTTCATCATATACTTCTAAAATTATTGCTTCCGACAGGGCTCTAGATAGATCCATTTCCACACATATTCGGGCAAAGGAGGTGTATCTCCCTTTCAGAGTTGCCTATGAGATTTTTAGAAAATGTCCCAGCTTGTTGTCTATGGTTTTCAAAGATTCTGGCAACCAATAATCCAAAGGAAGGGAATACAGTCTGATCCAAATCAGTACTGAAGTGAATGTTTCACGTTCCGAGACAAAGTTCATCATCCATGGCTGCATGTAGAGTCCCGCCGCAGCATAGAAATATGGCCCCCCTTCAAACACTCTGTCTTTGTCTTCCAAGCTTGTGAACACTATAGTGAAAAAACCCTTAGAACCCAGATGCAAATTTATTTCCCCTTTTGGCCTCCAGTGGCTTCTTATCTAAACATGTAAAGCCCTTTACGTCAGCCATAGCCCCATGAAATTGCATATTATTGCATGCTCCGTCATATGATCTCTATGAGCTTGTATCGCTGGGTTGCTCAATACGACCCGAGGAATAATGCCTGACTTGGGCTTGCAGACTCCCGTAGTCTTTCTGGAAGATGGTTTTTCACTACTGCCTCTGATCTCCTTTTCTTTTCTCATTTCCTGTTGATCCCCTTCCTGATCCCGATCTCCGCTTCTCCCAGATGTCCCCTGACTTCTGGTTTCTGAGATCTTGTCCATTGGTTTTGAAATGTTTCTTTCCCACGTTCTGACTTCCTCTTGTGACTGTTTGATTGTAGGAGGGAGTAGCACTCCCCCCTGCACTCCCCGCCATGATACCCTAAATCCAAAACCCTGTCTTTAACTCCAATCCTAGCTTCTCCGCTCCTCTTGCGAGTTGGTATCAATATTTAACAAATTAAAATTTATTAAAAAATAATAATAATTAAATAAA
>APFE030269072.1:144947-183606 GCA_000404065.3 Pinus taeda | reverse complement strand
TGTTATTGATGTTGCTATATTGATGATCAACGTAGAGGAGCTTATGTATTGTGTATGTTTTCCGCAATAGTACATGATCAGGATAATCTCTATTGAATATGTGTTAAATTATTCAAAATTTCTACACAAGGCGCTCCTTTTGCAAATGTAGCTAAACTTTGTCGCCCACCTAGAACTTGTGTGACACTCGATGTTGATCATGGCGTTTCTTGTACTTAGCATTAGCTTTGTCCAATATATCATGGACGTGTTGGAAGATGTGTTGAATGCGATCAAGGAAGCTATTAGCCCTTTCAGCTTCAGTCTGCATGTGAGAAGAATCTACCTAAGTGGCTGCAAATGGTATGGCCACATGAATGGGGCATAATGGCTGAAATCCCAACCCTACCTGAAAGGGGTTGTGGCCTATTGAGTTGTGGAGAGCTTTGTTATATCTATGTTGGACATACGGGAGCCTTTCATCCCATGTGTGTGGATGCTTTGAGTTGTACATGTGCAAAATGTGTACAGTCATCCTGTTGACAACCTCTATTTGGCCATCAGTTTGGGGATGGAAAGTAGTGGACGTAGTAAGTTTTAAATCTAGCATCGACCAGAGACTTGACCAACATTCACTCAGGAATATGCTGTCTCGATTTGAGATAATGGACTATGGGATCCCAAAGTGTACCCACACTCGCTCAAAGAAGAGCTTAGTAGTGACCTCTGCTGTGATACTCTTCTTGCAGGCCGCCGTGATGGCCATCTTAGAGAATCTGTCGATGACCACGAAAACATAATCATTGTCGTGCTTAGTAGAAGGAAGGCCCGACATATAATCCATGGAGACAGATTCCCAAGGCCGACTAGGAGTAGGTAGAGGAGTATATAGGCCTTTCTTCTTGATGTTTGGTTTGGAAATGGCACAGGAAGTGCAAGATCTAATGTACTTCCCAACATCTTGATGAAGTTTACGCCAATAAAAATACTTCTGCAATACCGCCACTATTTTCTCTACTCCGAAATGTCAAGCGACCCGGCCATAGTGCACCTCCCAAATCATCTTGGCATGCTCACTTGAAGGAACACAGATGTGTCCCAAGTGGCATAACAGTGCATCTTGAAGGTGAAAATTTGTAACTTGCTTCCCTTCCAGGAGTGTCTGGTATATGCTACCGAATTTTGGATCACTCTTGTAAAGATGCAGCCCCCTTGATGTCTCATGCCCATAGGAGTTGAGCACAGTGATTGATGCCATGACCGTTGGCTGATTGAAGCAATCAACGGCATTATTGGTACTGACCTTCTTATACTTAATGTTCAAATGGAATTGTTGCAGATAGGTGGACCATTTCTAATGGCGATTGTTTTGTAACTTCCCTTGTGTCTCTATGAACTATAGAGGCCGGTGGTCTGTGTGGATGACTGTTTCCTTCCCCAGAATGTAATGCTTCCATTGACGGTAGGCTTGCATAATGGAATAAATTTCTTTGTCGTAACTGGGGTACTTATGGACGGGGCCCATAAACTCCTGGTGTTATATCTCCTCGGTTAGGGTTTTGGTTGTTTAGGGTTTTCTCTTATTGTTCAATAATAAAAATGCCCTTGAGCCTCATTGTAACTCAGTTCAGAGGCATGTAGCCACCACATCTCTTCTCAGAGATAAGCTACCATCGCTATCTTATTTCCATTTTGTTGTAAGCATAGTTAAATATTTATCTATTAAAGAAATGAAGTGTTTTTCTACTGCAACTCTGTGTTTATGATTATATCTATAAATTGTAGCATTCCTGTTTAAGTTCGGATCACCTCAATCGCCGGGGGGTGGGTGGGGCTAAATTGTGTATGAGTGTTAATCGCCTTTGAGTATCATCTCTTTTGATTTTTGAATTTTTCACCCAATTTCTTCTTGAGTCCTCTATTCATGAAATCTTTGATTACGTTTGATTTCAATGGAATCCTCTTGTGTTTGTTTTGAAAAATTTTCTTGCATAGATCACATTTCCATAGTTAGAATTCTCATTTTCACAGTAGGAAAGGAAATTGTGCATATATTACATTTTCATAGTTTTTAGGGGAATGATGCATAGTTTACATTGCATGGTTTCACATATTTTAATGCTTTAAATTGACTTGGAATAGTGAAATTGAAAGATCTAGTTAGGAAGCTTTTTGTTTGCTACATATTTGATCATTGCATCATTGTTTGCGCGTCTTCCCTACAATAGATAACTTTCATAAAAAATGAAAAGAGTTCCTTTTGTCATGTTAGTTGCATCATAAGCGTGTTCATGTGACATCGCGTTTTGAGCCTTGAAACTGAAACTTAATTGAAGATAAACATTAAAATTCATTTCAATTAACCTAAGGATCATTTGGAACTTAACAACACACATAAAGGTATAGGCTAGAGACTTGTTCCAACGTCTTTAAACGTAGGAGTTGTCATTTTTTGTTAGTGTTACAATCCAAGTTTGAAATCCCGTTCCAATTATGTAATTGTATAGGATCGTTCTCCACGTGCCTTCGGGTATATCAAATGGCGCTCCACGCATGAAAAGTATATGGGAACGCTCTCATAGAATGGTTACACATTGACATCATTACTATGGACTGCACTTCCACGTATCATCGAGTATATTTTGGAAGTCCACCACAAGTTGTTATGCTCACCATAGGTAACTGATTTGGATGCCTTGTACACCGTGATACACCGAACATGACATTCGAGGAGATTTCCTACACGTACGTTAAGTCCTTGGTTCGCCAAGGTGTATATTGCAGTTCATGGTTGCTTGGTAAACCCTTTTGCCTAGTTATCCCTCTTTGTTTTTGTTTGTATCTTTAATTTCTAAAATCATTTAATTGACCGCGGAACAAAACCTTGCTCGTGGAACAACTCCTTAGTAGATCTTAGGTTGAGACTAATGGAAACAGTTTCTGATTTCACTATTCAAGGAAACCTCCCTGACGAGAATCCTCATCCTTTTCATTCTTTTGGAAATATTGGTGCTCCTTATATGGCAATGTTATACCTTCCTAGATTTACCATTGGTTTGCTATTTTGGTTATTTTCGACCACTATGGTTTTGAATGTCGAAACTACTTCTCAACGAGGTTCTCCTCCACTCGAACATTATCAACCTCAAGTTGATCCTAAATTTGACCCTTTGCCTTCTTCACCTATTGTTTCTTCACCTTTTTCTTCCTTCTCACCTGGTGAAATTCTTAATTCTAGTAACTAGGAATCTATGAAGAAGAAGAAGAGGATGAAGAAGAAGAATCAAAATAAGCAGGGGGCAACCAAGCAACCATTGCTACAGATGCAACTAGTATGGACAAACCTTCCGATCAGCTTCGCAAAGTTAAATTCCCTTGCATGCTATGTAAGGGTGACCACCTTCTTAGATATTATCTTGGTATTTCCAAGGTATTAGAAGTGTGGTCCATAGACTCACATTAGCCTTTATCACCAACTCATGGAGTTCACGTTGGTGACAAACCTTCAAATAGTGCTAGTAAGGTCCATGTGAAAAAGGGTAAAGTCAAATTTACCTATAAGTTATGTGAAGGGAATCATCTTATTCACCTTTGTCCTTATATGGATAGAACCTCAAAAGTGTTGGAAAACCTTACAACTTCTCAGCCTATTCTTCCAGCTGGTTATCGAAAGCTTTCTCCCAATCCTCCACTAGTTGATGAAGTAATTAATCTGAATCCACCTCTAGTCAACTGCACTCTCTCTGAACATGAATCCCATGAGTCCATTCCCGACCAACCATTGGTTGAGAAGATAGTTGACCCAATTCCACCTTCAGTCGATCGTACTTTTCGCGTAGAGAGTGAAGTTCATACCACTTAGGTTCTTCTGGTTTCTCTAGGTTCCAATAAATTGGGGGATAGTTCTTCTGTTCCTATGGAACAGGGGGGAAATCCTCATGTTCCCATAACACTAGAGAGTAGTTCCCCCATTACCATAACACAAAGGGGAAATTCTCCCGTTCCCATGACACCCCCTCCAAGTAGTATGGTCACTTCCTTTAATTGGAGTCGACTGACAGGATATCAACTCCCTGCTTACGTGACCTTCCAGATCATAGTGTAAGATTATAATGTGGTCGTACCTAGCATAATCATAGATGAAGGCGCATACATTAGTATTCTATCCTCAAATACTTGGAAAGATTTATGTTCTTTGCAGCTTGCGCCCGTCACCAAGAATCTGTTGGCCTTTAACAAAGGAACTGGTCAACCATTAGGGATCCTTCCTAATTTCCTACTACTTTGGGAGGAAATAATGTCTATCTCGATGTGATGGTAGTCCAAGGCCCTTTGGATTTTAATTTACTCCTTGGGCGTGACTATTTTTATGTCATAGGAGCTCTTGTCTCTTCACTCTTTCGTGTGATATGTTTCCCACATGAAGGAAGAATCGTGACCATTGACCAACTTTCATTCATTGGTCCTAATTTGACTCCCAATCAACCAACTTCCCTAAATGTTCCTTATATGCAAGTGGTATCTCCCCCGCCAAAGGTTAATTAAGTGGAAACCTACTCCATGCTCACGTCTACTGATGATCTAGTAGGTGATGTAGTGCATCATTTACTGGGGGAATTGGAGTCTGATCTTGCCATTGGATACTTTGATACCTTTCAGAGCATTGTTCTCCCATCTGATGAGAACCTCTTGGAAACCATGGCCTTCTGTAGGTCATGATCAAGATCCTAGAGCAAAGTTCCTTTTCTTGTGACAAGCTCGTTAAAAAAATGAAACAAGGTCCCTTGAGCATAGTTCTTTTCCTATGTCAAGATTGTTAAAAAATGAAACATATCTCCCTTTCCAATTCGAGTCTTTGAGTAGATCTCATAAATTCCTAGTCGAATATTTCACATGATCTCATAAATGAACCTTCATTCCATCCACCTGTTAGTAACCAGTAGTATACTTAGGTAAATGAAATGAATCTTGGGGGGATGTACTTCAAATTTAAACATTATGCTAGGGGCATGAAAACTTATTCCAAGAATAGTTTTTCTTATGTTTCAAGCTTGTCTAAAAATGAAACCTATTCCAAGAATAGTTTTTCTCATGTTTCAATCTTGTGTAAAAATGAAACCATCCTCATCCTATATCTCGTGATTGCCATTTTTTATCAGTCTGTTTCTTCCAGATGAGCCTTGGTTTTATAATTGCCTTGTCACCAATTTTTTGGCCAATCATACACTTTCACTTGGTTTTTTTACCCTTTCTCGGGGAACTGCTGTGATGAGTGGTTTTATTAGCCAACCTTTTGACCTTTGTGTGTTTTGAGCAGTTCCATCATGATCGTAACTATTTGATCCTTTTATACCACTTGTTCCTCCACGAGGAGTCATCTTTAAGCTCTTTTTAGACACCCAAAATATGAAAATATTTTTGAGAACTTGTCTTTTTGAACTCATTAAAATAAATGAAAAGACATCTACTCAGTATAAGTCTAAACCTTTTTTGGACCGAGATAGATTAACTACAAAAAATGAATACCTTAGTCGAACATGGATAAGAGGTTCTCTTGGGTAATATTTTATGGATTTTCAGACCTAAGGGACTATCTACAAAAAGGAACATCTAGAGTTTTCATTTTCGCCTCTTTTTAAAACTCTCTAAATATGAAAAAGATGTTGAGTTTTACCTTTGCTAGACTTGTTAAAACATCAAACAGTGATGGAATCATCATTCATGAAGGGGCTGAACCTCTCCTTCTCTGGGTTCATTAAATATTCTTAGAGGGATTCATTCGAAGGATGTACTTATAGATCAAGCATATGTTATCCTCCTCAAGCTTGTAAAAAATAAAGAGATATTGACCAGTATGATTGGGAAATTGGGAAAACATGGTACTCCATTTTTCTAATGGCAGTGAGTCACTCTTGAACATTACACTCTTCCACTTCATCTCTGTGGTTGTTGGGTTGGGAAATCTACTTGTCTTTTGGTTTATTGTACCATTTCAAAGCCTCCACTTTTAGTTTTGGATCAATGCTGCCAACTCCATTCAGTGTCGCCCCTATGTTCAAGAGAAGTCATCCAGTGAATATTTGCTACAATACTCTTAAGCCTTCATTCTATGCCTGCCTTTCTTGATTAAGTTCCATATCAATATCATACTGATCATTCTGTCTCAAATCATCATTAGCTCATTATCTACGAAGTTGAATTAGAAACACCCCTTGGTACCTTGGTGCTTGCATACATCAATGGAAAGTTTGCTCGCTCTCGGCGACAAGTTTTCATCACTAGCCTTCGACTGAAAAATGATCTGTGGTGTTCGACATCAACTCATTTTTTCACAGCATATGGATTGTACGAGAGTACCTTGAGAGCTATTAACATCATCAATGGTTTCTCTCGCATCTTTTAAAAACTTACATCATTGGGCGTTAATTAAATGGTGTCTACCATTTTCGACTCCAACTCATTGATGCACATGGTTAGACTGTTACATTGCTTGGTCATGTGAACAAGATATAAGACCTCGAATCTAGTTTCATCCATCTGGGCTGCAATTTTAGGAGTAATATAAGATCACAATGTATGATGGCTACGATCATACATGCGTTCATCTAGTCACAGGTCCACCATCAGTCATCTGTGGACATGTCTTTTGATCATTGTACATGTAATATTAACTTATGTGCTGAGTATGGATATGCCTCCCTCAACAAAGATATCATGATGTAAATGTCTTGTAACAGATGATGATCTCATCGGTTGTTCTTGATCCCAACTTGTCACAAGGTAAAGCACTTCAATCATCAACTATCATTTCTTAATTTGCGATTTAGGGGGATATCTATTGTAGGCCATTTTGTCACATCTAGTCAATAGGCCTTCAACTAGATAATTCACATCCTTTGACCTCCTTCTCATCATCATAACACAAAGCCCTAAGCATTACTCATTCTTATCCATGAATTTCTACCTGAAAACACCCTGTTTCAGTCAATTTAAGGACCAACACTTCCTGACCTCCTACTGGACTGCGTTGACAACCAGGTTGCTCCATTGTGGGCTGTGTGTTGAGAAATCTAGGGCATGAATAGTTAAAATATTTTTGATAATTTATTGTGATATACTTTTACTTCTTAGCTTATAGTTTGTTCTTCATTATGTTATTATTGTGTTCTTTTCATCAAGATAATTACCAATATGAACAATAAAAGACAAGTGACATAGTGTAGGCTTGTCAGCCAGGGCCAAAACCTCTCACCTCTTGAGAGGAAAACCCAATCAAAATTATTCTTCTAGATGTTCAATTGATGAGTACCAATACCATGACACAAACCCTTAACTCTAGTATCCTCCCAAGAACCTTGTCACTAAACTTGATGCTTTGCCTCTTCCCTTTCTCGACTTTTTCCTTGATCTCGAACTGCTCTCCTTGGATCCTTCTAGAGAAACTCAGTCTCTATCCTGCACATTGCTTCTTCTTGGCTTCCCTCGAGAATCTAGGTCTCTAGGCTTTCATCCTCTAGAGAAACTCGGTCTCTATATTTCTATCTTGGTCACCCAGAAGAATATTTTCTTTGTTGCCCTAGAAGAAAACTCTCCTTTGCTTTCCTAGGAGAAACCTCTCCTTCGCTTTCCTAGGAGAAACCTCTCCTTCACTTACCTAGAAGATTAACTTCTTCACTTCCCTAGAAGAATACCTTGTTTTCTAATCCATAATAGCTCTTCTTCGCTGCCCCAAAAGAATCTCTTTCGCTAACCCAAAAGAAACTCTTTTGCTGCCCAAGAGGAAACCTCCTTCGTTGCCCCTATGTGAGGCTGAGTGTGGCTATATATACACCTCTCCTCATGTCCTTTACGCTGACATGATCACTAGAGATTAGATCGACTTCTTCTAGCATGTTCTTCCATCGTTGTAGGCCGACTTGAAGAGGATAAGCGACAAGGTCTTGGAGGATACTTTTCATAGACAAGTTTTACCTTTTAAAAAGTGTAACATGACTTCATTACATGACACTGACTCTAACATTTTATGACTAGACAAATAAATCCTAAATATTCTCAATGGGAGTCTTGACTCAAAAATAAAATCTTTTACTCATGAAACCCATGAAGTAAGTCAATGCAATAATTTTGTTTTTCCTTATTTACATCTCATTACATAAAATCATAATTACATGTCATTATGAGGACCGAACCTAGTTACACTTTTCAACACTCTCTCTTAACTAGGGAGGTATTCATAATGGTACTTGGAATTTCTGAATCTGGAGAATTTCTCATAAGAAGAATTTGGATTGGTAACTCATTTGTATAACATCATGTCAACCAACATTGTTACATAGCAAGGCCTTGATTGACAAATCATTATCTCCACAAGCTCTAAGCTCAATGATGGCGAGACCAATGATTTATAGACACCTTCATCATTGTCTCTCTTGGAACATCCTTGCCCAGGTAATTAGGGTGTGTTCCATGAGGAATATTCTTATCTTGGACTCCCCAGTCCTCAAAGAATATTGGTCCCCCACACATCTACTCTTTCATTGGATTCCCTATCTCATCCCCGAAGAGTATCATATGCCAAATGATTACCAATCCTCCATTCTTTCTTCCTAGGTGAAGACCATAATGACATGTCTATCTCTCCCTCTCAAATAGGGAGGACATATTCCAATAAAGGAATGTAGTCATTCCTACCAAAAATGAATGTACCTAAGCTCCCTCTTGGCTTAGGAATTTCCAAGTTTCTTCCAAGTAAGAAACTTCTTTTTAGGCTCCATCTTAACTACGGACCCATAATAGCTCCTCACGTGGAACAACAAGCTGCCTGAAGAACTCTTCTCTTCTTCGATGTCATCAATTTCTTTTCTCATGGAGTCTTCATCTTTCATGGACTTCTTCATAGGGCATAAACCATCCAACACTTTCATCCATGGGTTAGTCATGTCCTCATTTCATCAAAAAGTGACCAATTAGTTTTCCATCTGGCTTTGCTTCATGTTATACTACTTTCTTCATGCCATTTTTTCCGGAAGGATCTTTACATCCTTCAGTATGGTCCTCTTGGAAGTCATCCATAGATCTTCCCTTTGAAAGTCCTAGATAAGCGCATCCAGATATTAGTTCAAAATTAAGAGATGATCATTTAAATCAAAATTACCTTTGTGATGGTATTTTATCATGACATCTTCTTGTAGGTACTAGCATCCTGCATGCAGATTGACACATTCCCCAAAGATATCCATTGTCAAGGGTCTTTATATTTTTCTGACTCCTATCAAAGTCTTCATATCTTTCCGGGAGATAATCTAGTCAAATCTTCTTGGACTTTGGATGTTGAATACCTTATACTTTGTTGCATATTTTACGATCTCTTCCTGTATTTTCTCACATTTTATTCCCAAGAGCTTCCAATAATAGTTCCTCAATTATAGTTAGCTTTCTCTTGATTCATATGAGAACATATTATGTTGATTTCATCTAGTGTCACTTATGCCTTTCTGCAATCTTTCGGAGGAGATCCCTTTTTCTCTTGATCATATTTCCCTAGATGGAAATAGTGATCCATATTATCTGCAACCATATGACATGACTTTCATTATAAACTATGTAAGCATATGTACCTCATCTTTCCTTTTGGTCATCGAGGCTTCTCATAGCAACTTCATTTGAATAAAATAAATTTATCTTTTAGACATGCTTTCTTATTACGTCATCATACCATCATCCCTTGAATCCCACGAGTTGGAATTCTTGATGAAACTCTTGCTTCCTTTCAAGATCGACGGATCCTTTGATGAGGATTCCATTAGATAAACTTGAGGATCTTTTATATCTTCACCCATCATATGTTTCCTTAGACTATGGTATGATGATCCCAGATGATGACCTCTACTTATTTCTATAAGTATCACTTGAGATTTCAATGAGGTTTCCAAGAGCTCTTATTCTTTGTACTCAATAGAATTTCTTCTAGACATTATTTATGCTTCTCATGTCATGGGCTCTTACTTCTAATGCTTCTATCATAATGCTCTTTTCTAATCTGATGCATCCTATATACTTTTACATTGCTTCCTATCTATAAATTACAAGTGTAAAGTACCTTCTTAGTGAAGAAGATCATCTCAGTCATAGTAGATATCTTTTTACTTCTTCCTTATTAAGCTTCTTTGTCTCAGGTTCTTTCAATTCCTGAGTAATATGGGCTTCTTCCCTGTCCCTCTTGTGTTTAGGACAATCTCTTCTATAGTGCCCAATTTTCTGACAACATTAAAGAATCTATTAGGCAGGACTGTGCAATGGTTCTTAAGAATGCAAGGCCGCCAAAAAGCAACCTTTCAAAAGTAGAGTTTTTGGCCCTTAAAGCTTTGAATGATGACCCCGATGTTGTTGTTCTTAAAGTCGATAAAGGGGGAGCTGCTGTGATCCGTGATAAAACATACTACTCGAGTAAAATGTTGGATCACTTCCACAATAGTGGTAGCTATAAGAAATTAAATAAGAGCCCTATTAAAAAAATTTCTAATGAGATTGCTCGTGCTATTAATTCTAGTAATATCCCTAGCCCCCTGAAGAAGAAGGTTATTGTTAGGAACCCCCTCACCCCTAGGATTTATGGGCTTCCCAAAGTCCACAAAAATGGGGTTGCCCTCAGACCTATTCTCAACACAATAGGAGGACCCACCTATCTTCTTTCTAAGTTCTTAGCTCTTAAGCTTAAGCCCCTTGTTGGCCTTATAGATTCCTTTATGAAGGACTCAATGTATTTTGTTGAGGAACTTAAAGATAGTAAAATTAACCCTGATGATTTCATTGTGATATTTGATGTGGTCTCTCTCTATACCAATATTCCCATTAATAAAGCTATGGAGGTTATTAATCGCATCACCGATCCAGATACTGCTAAGTTGGTCGGTCTCTGCCTTACCTCCACTTTCTTTAGTTTCCAAGGAGAATTCTATGAGAAAATGTGCGGGGTAGCTATGGTTTCTCTACTATCTCCCGTAGTCGCAAACTTGTTCATGGAAGACTTTGAAACCAATCCCTTGCCTCTGCCCCCCTTCGCCCTAAAATTTGGAAGAGATTTGTTGATGGTACCTTCATTAATTGGCAACATGAACGTCGCTCTCTTGATTCATTTCTTTCTCATCTTAATGGTCAATCTGAGTCGATTAAGTTTACTATGGAAACTGAGATCAATGTTAGTCTCCCCTTTCTTGATGTGTTGATCTCTGAAAAAGGGGACGGTAACTTTTCTCACCAGGTTTATTGTAAAAAACTCATACTGAGCAGTACCTGCATACTAGCTCCCATTACTATCCTCCTAAAAAATCTGGGGTTCTCAAAACCTTAGCGACTAGAGCTTTGAGGATTTCTGATGAGAGTCACTTTGAAAGTGAAAAATTTCATCCGCTTGGAGTTTTTGAAGATAATGGTTATAATAGACACCTAGGTCTCAAAGCTTTTTGAAAAGCTAGCCTCAGACCTAAGCCAAAAAAGGATCCCCTTAGTTTTACAAACTACGTGCAACTTCTGTTCATACAAGGAACCACTAACAAGATCATACACATTCTGAGTAAGAAGAAGGTGCATGCTTCCTTTAAGCCCCTCAGCACTATCCGTAGCTCCCTTAAGTCTGTCAAGGATCTTGTTGACCCCAAAGATATGAAAGGTGTTTACTTCGTCCCTTGCTCATGTGGAACACCCTATATTGGAGAAACAGGTCGCTTTATCAAGCAAAGGGTCCAAGAGCATGCGAAAGATATTAAGCATAATAGATCCTGCTCGTCTGCCTTAGCCAAACATGCGTCTAATACTAAACACCACATTTGTATTGAGGACTCTCAGGTTTTAGCCAAAATTGATCACTTCCATCATAGGAAGCTTAGGGAAGCTTTAGAAATTGAGAAACATGGTAACAATCTGAATAGGGATGAAGGTTGGAAAATTAGTAGCAACTGGATCCCGACTCTCCATTCCTCGTTTTTTTTTTTTTTTTTAGGATTAAATTAATAAATTAATTAATATATAATAATAATAATTTTTCTTTATTATTAAAAATAAAAGAATAAAATTTATTTGATTTAATTTTATATTAATTTTTATTGATCCTAGTTTTGGATTTTCCTCAAATTTAGCTTTTTAAGTTTTTGTTTCACTTTATTTTGACTAAAAAATTTATTTAATTAATTTATTTTAAAAAAAATATTTTTGATTTTTTAACGAATCATAATTGATTAAATTTATTTATTTATATATTTTTTTGTTAATTTTTATTGATTCTAGTTTTTGACTTCTTTATTTTCTCCATAAATTTAGCTTTTTAACGTTTTGTTTTACTTATTTGACTAAAAATAAAAATAAAAATTAATTAATTTAATTTTTGATTTTTGAATTTTTGACTTTCTAACAGATCATTATGTTTTTTCTTATTTTCTTTGAAGCATCTACACATATATATACAATGTTAAGGT
Organism: Pinus taeda; assembly: GCA_000404065.3. Classification (NCBI taxonomy): domain Eukaryota; kingdom Viridiplantae; phylum Streptophyta; class Pinopsida; order Pinales; family Pinaceae; genus Pinus; species Pinus taeda. The sequence goes on along the minus strand of APFE030269072.1, from coordinate 171,157 downwards.
TAGATCAGATACTCCACCTTTGCCCTGATGATGAACCACGGTAGAGGGTTCGAAACGTTGGCTCTAAGAAATTATTCGATGTGATCGTTCTGAAAGAATCTGCTCTAAACCATAGAATCTTTCCTTAGCCATGTTGTTCTTTTTCTTTGGAGGATCAAACTTTCCAAATTTCATTTTTCTTTTTGTCACTGATTGTTTCCTTCCATAGAAATTTTTAGGGGCGAATCTTAGCCCAAGCGAGAAATTTAAGGGGTCTTATATTTTGGAGGGGAAATTTTTTTATAATACATCCATTTTCTATAGTTAGCCCAACATTTATTTAAAAAATAAATATTTATTACATTTTAGCCATAAAAAAAGGCGTATAAACAATGCATAGCCCGATTCGCCTAATTTGGGAGGTTGGATTTGCTTGCAATCGCCTGATTTCCTCAGTTGGAGGTTGGATTTGGTTGCACTCGCCTAGATTTCCTGGTTTGCAAATCGAGGGCAGGGTTTAATTGGGGGATTCACCTGTATAAATTATACAATCTCCATTGGTTGTGACTTGTTTTCGAGCAAGAAACTTGAGGGCATAAAAGGGTTGAACTAGGTAAGGCCCATTGCACTTCGTTCCTTCTTTGGGATGTCGTATCCCAATCTATTCTTTCGAGATAGTGGTTTTTTTTAGGTAGAATCCGAGTAAGAGATGCTTTGTTTTTATCCTACACACTCTCTACCCTATGAAAGAGAGTGTAAAACTAGTTTGATGATTAGTTATTTCCCCTTCGACACGTAAATCAAAGCAACAAGTTTTTCCCCTCCTAAATTACTATACTACTTACTGACATTGAATTATGGGGAAGACCGGGAATTCAAGACTAGGTAAGGTGTTATGGCAGTGCCCGAGATCACACTTCTAATTTTTCCTAGGCTAAATATAGTGAAAAGAATCTAGCTAGAGAGGAGCTACCCTAGCACCATGCTGGAATGGGAATGCTACAAGACCTGTATTTAGATCAGATTTTGAAGAGGTAGAGGCAGGCCATCAGGGTTTTGATTTGAAATTGAAAGAACAAAGAGCAGTTCTTAGAGCTAATAAGCATAAGCGCAGGTTTGGTTCGATCAAGTTGAGTTCAATTCGGTTCGGGTGCATACATAAATACATACATACATACATAAATGTATGTCTTATCTGCCCCTAAAGGCCTACCAAGAGTACCTAAGTAGCACATTAGTTAAAGGATCTCAGGGTTACCTTGGATAGGGTATGCCCGGAGTCTAGAAGAAGGATGAAGCAACCTTCAGTCTCCATTCGTGCAGGTCGTGACTTGATTTCGAGCCTTCATTCTAGCACTAATAATTATAGCTAATTCGTCAGTCGATCCAGTGCCAATAGTCGTAGAGGCAGAGGATTCACCAATAGTACCAGGGTAGTGGGGCTATCACGTATCTCATTATGGTAGACATTATGATTACAATTTGATCTTGCGTTAGGTGGGATTGGGGCTGTGCCTAAGAGCGAGAGGGTTCATTATTGTGGCAGGTTGCTTGCTACGCTATTTCCTTCCAGTTGGCCTGTCACTTTCTATAGCGCAAACATTAATTCGCCCCAAACTAAGCTACAAAAGATCAAATTAATGGACCCGAGTGTGCTACAAAGATGGGAGGTGGGAGCGTTCCATGCTTCTTTCCCCCAAATCCATTTCAAATCAAAATTTGTCCAATTCCTTTGGTGTTGTTGGCCTGGTGCTGTAGCCTTTTCAGGCCAACCAACGAAAATAGAATGTATTGCTGCTCTAAGCCCTGATAGGAGGGTGAATGCATATGGGGGTGGATCCATCAAGTCCAACCCTCTGTCACGACCCAACTTATTACTACCTAATGTGCCTACTCGTCCAAATCTAAATTCTGGGCCCAAGTTCTCCATTTTCCCTTCTCTAAGGGCTGGATTGAGACATTGGTCACTCTTGTCTTCAACTTCCAACTATGAAATTTATCAGAAGGGCACCACAAGAGATGTTTGTGAAAGAACGAGTGCAACACATAATGACGGGGCCATACCAGCAGATGAGGCAGATAATGATGTGAAAAAATATTATGAAGACTTTGGTGTTGGGATCTTTATTTGGGCTTTGGTACGTGTTTAATATCTTTTTCAACATCTATAATAAGCAGGTAACTTTTATTCTGTTAATGTCTATATATTTCCATTTGTCTGAAACAAAAAACTAAAATGGAAAATGCATGGTGGTCTCACACAAGGGCATGAGTTATACTATGGGAGGGATCCCCATAGGACCTAACCTTAATGGATGATGCATCCAAATTGGCAAAATGAGGCATTTTTTACATTTGCATGAACTGGCACAGACCTATCTTAACCCAGATTTGATATGCACCTCGAGGTTGCATATGTTGAGTTCCAATATTTGATACGTTGTCCATTTATGTGAACACGAGATATGCATCCAGAGCTTCACAACCTTGGGGTGATGTTAGATCAGGGTTAGGTGTAACTGAGCTCATCCTAACCTTCATGCAGGCTATAGAATGCACCTTGATTGTCTTGGTGCAATAAATTAATGCAAGGTTTCTTATTGAATCCTTTTGTTCTTAAGTCTGGGCATGCCATCTTTGAAGTGGTAATGGTTTTGTCTCCCCTGGTTTCCCGGGACTTCTATCAATGAATATTAAATGGTTATGTTGTGATGATCAAAACTTTGATAATGCTCGTTGTGGACCTCCCAAGCCACAATGAGAGCATGGGTGCCTAATAAAAGTAAAAATAGAGCTATTTTTTTATCCTCGATCTTCGCCACCAAAAAATCAAAATTCATTAACAACCAATGCAACAACAATATTGTATTTTATTTGCAAACATGTAAACTTCATGCATATTGTCACTAGTTGTATTGCCCCTTCTATGAGTTGACATTTCCTTGTCTTAAAACTAATACTAAAATGAAACCCCAGATTGTAAATAAGTAATTCATTAGTAAAAAAATGAAAGGGATAGTATTGAGAATTCGACAATTTTATCTGTGTTGTGAACCAAAATGACAAAGAGTGCACATCTTCTGTTATTGAAAGCCATGCCATGTAAGAGACAAATTTTCTGTTCTTTGTATTCAACTCTGTAAGGATTTGACAGTTCAATCTGTATTGTGAACCATTCCATGTAATAGAAACATTTTTTGTTCTTTGTATTGAACTTTGTAATATTGATGAACTACGAGAATCGATAAAGTTAATTGTTCCTTAGATTAGGACTAGTGATGAATGCTTTTTATGTTTATATCAGGGTTGTGAGACTTGGATTTGCCGAAACTTAGCCAGCTTGGGACTTGACAAAACTTGATCACAGGAAGAAAAAAATCAAAATAGAAGAAAATTTGTTCCAAAAAAAAATAGCAGGGTATGCTGAGTTTTGGGTAAGTTCCACCAAATTTGGCGAATTTCAGTCACCAAGTAGACATTTTAAGATGAACTCGAAAAAACTCGTAGAACTTTTTTGAGTCACATATGGTTGGTTTATATGATTATTAAATGCATGTAGTAATTAGGTACATAAAAATAATGTCTCGCGAGAGACACAATGTACTATACAATCAAATTAACATTAGATTGTCATAACTTAGCTCAATTAATTCTTTTTCTATGACTTAATCTCTTTTTTATAACGATAACGAAGACTTAAATTTTTTATTAATTAAAAAAATGGCTACAGTTTTTCCTATAGAACATTAATACATTTCATTTCCGTATAGAGCTATAAATATAGAAAACATGAAATGCAATGTTCCAAAAACGATGAAATCCAAACCTAGTGTAGTTCTTCTCCAAAGCTTACAGGTATAAATTGTTCTAAAAATAGAAAACATAAATAAAACATATATTAACTAGAGACTTTAAATCATTTTGACCTTGTGTATGTGTCATCCTGACTGGTGGTGTTGGTCTCCTCTCAAGATACGATTTTGTGTTTTGACTAGGAGATCTTTCCGAGAGTGCTTCCCATGGAGGGAGATTCACATGATTTTCCAAGTGGTCAAGTAGGTCTCAAAAAATAAAGATATGCATTTAATTCATTCATATGCCCTCTTAAGATGGTGAAAGCATTGCTAGATTACTTCTCCTATTCACAAAGAGCTAGAATGTGGTTAGCAACTTCAACAAAGAGGCATTCCTTGGCGTTGTTTGTCTCACTGTGCTTAGATTTGACTCAAGTTCTCTATGTCTCTAATTTCTTAATGGATTCACAAAGGGTGGCTTTCATTATTGACAATTCCATTAAACAAAAATTCACACAAGATGCACCTTCCTCACACCTCCAACAGTTGTTGGGTAGGGGGAATGCTACACAACTCTCCATTAGAAACAATGAGATGCCTAGAGTAGGAAAATATAAAGTTTAGTGGGTATGCTCCAAGAAATTCACCACTAAGAAGGAAGGGAATGACTAACAGAGCTTTCAAAAGAGGACACGGTGATGAAGACTTGGAGAGTTCTCATATATATTGACGAGGGAAATGTTGAATTAAATGTCTATACTGGGTGAGATGGTCTCCATTATATGAGAAGGGAAGAAAATTTCTCTACCTTTCATCTCCATAAATGTCTTGTTGCATAATTAATAATGCTAGTGTCCTTAAATCATTAAGGGATTTGATATCCATGTCATCTATCTTGATGCTTTAAAGAAATTAATGATATGACTCAATCGGGATTACAACTTGATTTGATTTTATTTTTGGATGTTGAGAAATTTTTTATTGCCCCTGCTTTCCAAATCACCATAGGTGTACTCATGGGATTGGATTGATAGTTGTGCTCTATCACTTCCTATCTAGATCTATAGCTTGGATTTTGATTCAAGAGCTCCTTGATTAACCATTTCATTTGCTATGGAGTTTATATGTATTTTAAATTGAGAGGTAGAGGATTTGTGGAAGGTCTTTAGAAGTAATGTTTCCCTTTGGAAAATGCTTGCTAGATGAGGAGAGGAGGGAACTAACTCTAGTTTCAATGCTCAAATTATTATGGTTGAGTCTCCAATTTATCTATACTATATAGTGAGGCTAATCTGTTACATAGGGTGCTTCTTTACTTTGATGTCCAATACATGTGTTCTTGCTTTCACTGCTTATAAGGGAAGAAGAGGGTAGTTTCCCATGGAGCCTTGATCCTTTCCTGCTTAAAGGTTGGCTATATTCACGTTGTTGTTTTCTAGGCAATGCTTGAGGTTTGTTGGACAAAAGTTGAAGGGTGGAGTGTTGTTGTTGTTGGGACCTGGCCTTTTATTAAACATAGGGCATTAGGTGATGTGCTAAAGACTTTGAGGTGAGAATCTTCCTTTGGTTTCTATCCCTTCAATGTATTTTGACTTCTACATTAGTTATACCATGATTGTTATTTTGACATGCCTTTTAGCTATTATCTTATTTTCATCTTGAGCCGACTTGAAGGAGATGTCTTGTGCTTGTCTTGGAGGGCTTTCGTAGTTACTTTAATGACTCATACAAAATGAAACATTCCCAAGAAGGGTCCTTCATACATGACATAGACTCAAATTGACTTTTATGACTAGATGAAAAATCCTAAAGGCTCACAATGGGAGCCATCACTAAAAATAGATTCCTTGTTCATGAAACGCATGAGACAAGCATTACAGTAATTTTATTTTTCTTCTTTTCATCAATTACATAATATCACAATTACACATGTCATTCTAAAGACCGAACCTAGTTATACTTTTCAACATCAACAAGGGTCACTATTTCTCAGTCAACATGGTCATTGTTTCAGAGTCAAGTAGGTCACTGTTACATAATTATTAGGGTCATTGTTGTCATCAACCATCAAGACTGTGCTAGGGTTTCAAGATCTGTTCACCAGACTCAAACTTCTGCCATAAACATTAATTCTGTCAAACGTAACTGAATGTTACAACATCATTGTGCTATCACAACATTATTTCCATCAACAATTCTGTCTAGTATCAAACTGCATGCATACTAGTTTATAAGCATCATAAACTGTCATATGAAATACTTCAGATCTTCTCAGTGATACTTGATGAACATATGCATGACACAGGAAGCCTCTATCTCAACTGTGAACCCTAACTGCTATATATTATGTGCATCAATAATAATGTATTATATGCTTGTTGCTCAATCTTCTAATAACCCTCAATACAACTATATGACACAAGAATATATATATATAGATTTCTCAACATTTCTAATTTCAAAGGTCAAACAACAAATTTATATTTATCACATTGACTTCAAACCAACACATGATATCAGAGGAAAAACATCTTCTACAATATATTATATCTCACTATAAAACCTTAGCAATAGTGCCTACAGGTTGTATCTAAACGTGATGGCTTTCAAGAATGTGCCTATAGGTGTTTGCAACAACAATCCGACCTTTGTTGATGATTGTTTTTAGATAGGCATAGTTGTGTTTCATAATATCAAAGCTTTTGCAAAGTGTCTTGTGGTATTGCTGACATTGCACAGTTAAGGTTTTTCATCATACTTTGTTCAAAGTTCAAATCCTCCACTAGGCTTATAAAAATAGCGATAGTTCTAAAGCAAGGAGGCCACTAAATTAACACCAATGGGTTTGTGAGATATAGTTTTTGGAAAGAAAAAAATATTTGTCATCTTTATAAAATTCAAGCACTAGGAATACTGGTACATGATGCAAATATGTCACAATGGATTGGTCACAGGTCAGAATTAAGATAAACCCTAGAATTCAATTCAATTAATGATCTGTAGAACACATCCACCAGTCAAATGCTAGCATAGAAATGTAACACAAGTTTCCCAGGATTCAATTGCTTGACTTGTAATGTACTTCATAGTTGTCTTCCTTTTGAAATAATGAAATGTATAACTTTCTTGTATTCATTACTATTAAAGTTCTTAAAGATATTATACTTACTACTCCATGAAGCATATACACAACTCCCAGGAAAAGACTACACAAAACATGACATGATGTCATAACCTGGTTATAGCTCTTCCAATGTAACAATAATAAATCAAACCATAACAGTGAATGCAATGTTTAGTAATATAATATCTTTCCAATCCATGTGACACTCCACATAGCAAATGAGCTTAGCGCACTAGAATTGTTTGTTTGGCAATTTGACCAGCTTTGAAATTACTAACCATTAAGAAACTACAAACTTTTATGCATGCACCCTTTCATTTTGTAAATGTTACCTATTTACGTTAAAGCAATTTGCGTATTTTCCTCGTGTCCTTACTTTGTAAATGAGTGAATTTTTACTCAATTGCACCTTTGATTAAATGAATTGGAGTGAATTTTTACTCAGTTGTGTCTTTGATTACATGAATTGGTATCAGACCTCAACAAATATTTTGAGTGGAAAGATTTTGAGCAGAGAGTAGATTGTTGTTTTATGTGAGAAAAAAACAGAAATGTTTTCCTAAAATGAAGCAATTACTAATGCTGAGGGGTGATTGTAGTGCATGAAAACTTAAGAGGGTGGATTCAAACCACTGGCTAAGAAAGAAGTGGAACCGTTGTTGCTGCTAAGAAGTGTTGTTGGACGGTTGCAATTCTATTGCTGTTGGGCATGCCATTGCTGAAAGTGATTTCTAGTGAGAGATAGATTCATCTGTGGAGAGGCCATGCTACAATAGAGCGGGTCTGGCAACTAAATCATTGCGTTGTTGTAAAAAGGCGAGCACATTGTTTTTAGTTGTTTTCGTGTATGAAAATACTTAAGTTTTGTGATCTATGAAAAAATAGGGGAGGTAACAATGGTAGCCATGGATGCCATTTGTGACCTCTTCTACAATTTTAAATGACAACATTGCATAATTCAATATAGTGAATACAATAAGGCAAGGCATTGCACAACCTAGCTTTGTATAAATCTCATGGGAAATTGTTCATGTTGCACTTGATAAAAATTCTCTGTACTTTGCGAACATCTCAGAGACAATACTCTGCATAGTTTTGGAACTATGATTTCATCATAGATGGTTCTATGTTCATGGTTGTGAGGAAGAATTCTTGAAGCCTAAGAATCCAAGTGGTAAAAATTCAAATGTGTTCCTTTCATTTGCAAAACTAGTATTTATCATATAACCATGCAAAATTTTCAATGTGCTTTCGAGAAGGATGAGACTTACAAATCTACAAGTGTCATGTAGAAATTGGCTTGAGTGTTTTTCTATATACTGTTGACATTTTTGATGTCTTTTTTGTTTGACACGACTTAATTGATAATGTGTTATTAGTCAAGAGGACTAACATAACATGTTGCATTGTGTTGACTTAAGTTACCTATTGATGCTGAATTTTTGTTGTAATCGTATAGATTTTGTACAATTCTTGTATGGTTCATGTATTGGCCCAAAATATACCTACTTTTAAAACGAGAATAGGGTATATATATATATATATTTGCAAGTTGTACACTATTAAGGAAGGTGTTTAAAAGTATTTGATGATTCTAATGCTTCAAGCTATGTTGCCAAGGTGAATAATGTTATTTGAAAAATAAAGTTTCTATTGTTGTCCATGGGAAAATATCTATTTGGAAACCCTTGACAATTGTGAAATGATACTTGTACATACCTGTGTAAGTTGAATATTGTTTTTTTGGTAATTTAGTCACACCTTTATATCAATTTAAACAAGAAAACATTGTTCATGTAGCTATTGGTCTGCCATTGGAAAAACCAAACTAGTTACATGTAAGTAAAGTCTTTAACAAAATTATTAGTTTGACTATAACAATATAAATATATAAGTCATGTATCCTAAGACTATCAAACAAAGCAATGCAAGACTTAAAACTAGAGCTAATGATAAGGTTGTATAGCCTAATCTAAAAAATAAAAATAATAATAAAAAAAGCCCAACCATAATTAGGGGGAAACTACTTGTTGGGGTGAAGGTGCAACCTCCTCTTCCTTGTTCTTGGGAAATCCTAATTCTACTACTTTATTGGAAAGAGAAGTCACCTTGTAATCCAAATTGTCCACTTGTAACTGCAAAGTATCTATGCACAAGAGAATCTCCTATTGGGACTCACTTCTTTATAGCATGACTTTACCTAGGGTAGTTTTGATTTGCCAATAGATATATTATGTTGTTTACACATATTGGGTGTGCCTTGATCTAGTATTACCCAGGTTTGGATTCCACTGTCCTATACTTTCTTCAGCCTATGCATTTGATAGAAACGTTCTTCCCACTCTTGCTTCATTTTCAATAATTTCAATTCCTCTCTATCTCCCCTAGGGGTATGCTCCAAATAATATACTACAAAGGCTTTTATGTCATCTTGTGCTCTCATGTGCAAGGACACCCCTTGACCTTGACTTATGTGATGGCTAGGGGAAGAACCAGGATGAGACATGGATTTTGATAAAACAAGGTATGGGGGAGTGGGATAGGGAACGTAAGGATAAAATCATGTGGGAGAGACCAACAAAATAGTGTCCACTAGCCTGAAAGATAAAGCTTAGCTATGTGGAACCATAATATCAACAGAGCCAAATGGGCTTGAATTTGGGCGCCAACTTATTAACTAACCATGACCTTCTCCATCTTCATAAGGTGAGGTTCATGAATAGGGCCGTAATGATAGTCATGTGTTTCCATAAACATATTTGAATACCTTTGTTTGAGATGATGGACATTATTTCCCTTCATTCCATCCCTTTTATGTAGGCATTTGTGAACTCCCATTTGACAGCTAATCACATAGATGAGTGGTAATGGCAGGTTGGGAGGAGTTGGTGGTATCAATGTTGTTTAGAGAAAGCCACACGGGGTTGTGTATGTTGATTATTGTTGAAGAAGGTTTTCATCCATGATGATATTAGTGATGATTTGTGTATGTATAACCTTCAACAATGACATCAATTGTATTGTATGATTTTCCATGACAATAGTAAGAGCACTTTGTTTTGTAATGGAAACATACAATCATTTTGAAAGAAATATGGCGAATATGAAAAATGTTAATGGGACTTGGAAATGGTGCTTGCTACAATTAGTATGGTGCATCAATAATAAAGAGGATGATGAAATGGAGGATATAAATAACGTGCGCAATGGAGGATAAGGCATGGAGTATGAAGATGATGATGATGATTCTTGCAAATAGAACTTGCAATAGGATGTACAATGTTGCTTTGTTGTGATGATTTTTGTATAGATACATTAATCCTTCCAATTGTTTTATTAGTGTAGGTATCTTGGAATGCTTTGTTTCTCAATATAGTTTGAGATATTCATTGGCCTATTGTCGTAGTCATATTTAGTGTCTGTGTACTTGAAAACTCTTATGAACCAAAAGTTTTTTTTTTTCCTTTGTTTTTTCATTTTTCTTGTCAATCTATTTATGCCATTTTAAATTTTCATTAGTGCCCTACCCCATTTATCCTAATAGGGTTTTCATGAGGAGGAATGCCTTTATTATAGACCTAATGTTGCCTCCATGGTGGTTTTCAGCCAAAGGTCTATGCCAAGTGCATTAATGAGGTATCCACTTAGATATATTATTATTATTATTTTCTTTTTCATTTGCAATGTTTCTAATATCTAGGTGGCTTGAGAACATTTTTACTCTCAACCACACCAAATTGTTAGGCTTTGAATATGGTTGTGACTTATCCTTTTTATAGAGGATTATTTTAGATATTTTGTAAAGAGCAACTGCAACAACCCTTGGATTTCTTAGTGATTCGCCATGATTTTACAAGATAAAATAATCTAGTGAGAGATTCACCAAAAAATTATATATACATATTATATTATTAATAAAACCACCTTCCATTTTTCCTATGTATCATGGGGATTCACCCATTTATTATACATATAAATTTAGGGAGGTTCTTAAATTTTCCCTGATCCCTTCTGTCTGATCTTTTGTTACTTTCTTTCTTCAACATGTCTTCTTTTGCCTTGCAGAGATACCATAATTTGATGAATGGGATAGCTTCCTCTTCCCTAGTAGATATGAGGTTACCTTTTCCATCAGTCAATGCATTTAGAATAAAGAAGATTATTTCATTATCAGATACCATCTCTCCTAGATCCTGCAATTGACCTTTGATTTGAGATGATTTTGAGAGACATGATGAAATCCCTTCTTCCTTTAACACCTTTAATTTATATAGATCAAATCTAAGTGATATGATATTTTCTATCATGATTTTAGAGAAAAGCTCTCCCAACTTATCATATATTTCTTGAGATGTCTCCAGCTCAGCTACATAGGAAATGAGAGGATCTTTGATAGACTCCTTAAGAATATTTTGAGCCTTGAGATCCCTTTCCATGTATTCAGATAATGCTTGCTTTTCGGATGGCTTGGAGACCTTTCCATGGACATGATCAATGACTTCATTTACTTCGAGGACTATGCCTATCTTTATTTTCCATACAAGGAAGTTTGATATCCCAACCAGCTTTTGGTTCTCCTTGAAACTTGAAGTCATTTTTAAAAGAACAAGGAAAATGTACTTACTTTTGAAGATAGAACCTTCAACTTGATAATGATGTTGCTTCAGATGATATTTTCTTCAATAGAGAGAAAATTTCTTTTTGATCTATCCTTCCTTAGATTTGAAGTGCTTCTAGGGTTTCAGTCTTTCTTCCTGCTTTCTTCTTGAAGATAATTTCAAGACTCTTGTTGATGTAGATTTCTTCAATCTAGGGTTTTGAAGATATTGATAGCCCTTAGATTTGCTACGATCCTTCTTTGAAGCTTGATTCTCTTGTGTCTACTTTCTTGAATGCCCCTTCTTGATTTCAGCACCTAAGCTCTGATCCCATGTTGAGAAATCTAGGGTATGAATAGTTAAAAGTTTTCTCCGCTTGATAATTGCTTGTGATATGCTTTTACTTCTTAAATTATAGTCTTTTCTTCGTTATGTTTTTATTGTGTTCTTTTCATCAAGATAATTACCAATATGCACAATAAGAGACAAGTGACATAGTATGTAGGCTTGTCAGCCAGGGCCAAAACCTCTCACCTCTTGAGAGGAAACCTGATCAAAATTCTTCTTCTAGATCTTCAATGATGAGTACCAAGACCATGACACAGACCCTTGACTCTAGTATCCTCCCAAGAACCTTGTCATTGACCTTGATGCTCTGCCTCTTCCCTTTCTCGACTTTTTCCTTAATCTCGAACTGCTCTCCTCGACTCCTTCTAAAGAAACTCAGTCTCTATCCTTCACATTGCTTCTTCTTGGCTTCCCTAGAGAATCTTGGTCTCTAGGCTTTCATTGGTCTTCTCTAGAGAAACTCGGTCTCTAGATTTCTATCTTGGTCACCTAGAATAATATTTTATTTGCTACCCCAGAAGAAAACTCTCCTTCGCTTGCCCAAAAGAAACCTCTCCTTCACTTAACTAGAAGATTACCTTCTTTGCTGCCCCAGAAGAATACCTCTTTTGCTGATCCAGAAGAACTCTTCTTTGTTGCCCCAAAAGAATCTCTTTCACTGCCCTAAAAGAAACCTCCTTCACTGTCCCTTCTTCACACTTCTCTTGATCGAATTCAAGTTGAGTTTCTTGCTTCTAAGTGAGGCCGAGTGTGGCTATATATACACCTCTCCTCATGTCCTTTAGGCTGACATGATCGCTAGAGATTAGGTCGACTTCTTCTAGCATGTTCTTCCATCGTTGTAGGCCGAATTGAAGAGGATACTATGACAAGGTGTTGGATGATACTTTTCATAGACAAGTTTGACCTTTTACAAAGTGTAACATGACTTTATTACATGACAATGAATCTAACATTTTATGACTATATAACAAATAAATCCTAAAGACTCTCAATAAGAGTCTTGACTCAAAAATAAAATCTTTTGCTCATGAAACCCATGAAGCAAGTCAATACAATAATTTTATTTTTCCTTCTTTACATCTCATTACATAAAATCATAATTACATGTCATTATGAAGATCGAACCTAGTTACACTTTTCAACACTGCGTTGATCACTTAAAAGTTGGTCCACTATGCACTTGCGTTGGTTCTAGAAATTCATGAAAAATAGAGAGAATCCCGAAGCCTCTTCTTCCAGAAGCTTCCAAGATCTGTTGTAACCATTTACCTCAAATAAAAGTCTCGAATCTTATCCTAACCTACCTATGAGTTTTCATCCCTTGAGCTCATCCTCCCATCAAGAGTGGATCTCAAGCCCTAATTGGTAAAAGGATAAGAATTCATGAACTACCTCCTTCACACATATATTTACTGCCATCCATAGACAAAGGTGGTTGTTGGATTTTTGAGAGTGATTCTACCCTTATATTGCTGATGCGAGAGATATCTTCCCATGCATTAGGGTGATTAAAGGTGCACTTTGTGACAAGGAAAGGACGAGTCAACTTGGAGGAGCTCTTTTATAGGATCAACACCTATTTTTGGTTGTAACTCACTCCATTTCTATTAATGCAAAGAGTTCTTTGTTTTCTTATATATGATGTTATGGTTTCATATATTTCAATACCATATTGATCTATTGAATAAAGTGGTTAGATGATGCTACATAGCTTTTGTGGGTTGTTGACTTGTGTTATCTGAACGTGTAGGTTATAATAATAGTGATCAGAGCTAGGATTGGAGCATTCAAGCCAAAGAAGGAGCAAAGCATACGATAGATTCCATGTAGGCTTCATCCTGTTATCTATTTAGTTTAAAGAAAACATTAGTACCTTTGTCCTTATATTGTTCTAGGTGAGTCCACTAGACTTAGAAAAGATACTTTTATCCATAATCGTAGATTCTACACAACACTTATCACAACAAACCAAACATATCTTTTAAAATAGAAACGAGTATATAAAAAAACGAATCATCCCCCAACGAGTGAATCTACTAACTAACCACATAATTAAAACAATTTTTATGAACTCAAAAGTGAGTGATACAAAAACATGACATGTCTTCGTCACCAGGAATATATATATAGGTGTGATGAAACCAGGATTCTTTGACGTGGGAAGTATATCAATCACCTAACATAACAAAATATATATATATATAAAAAGGGTGTGATGAAATTTCGATAGGATTCTTTGACGTGGGAAGTATATCAATCACCTAACATAACAATTTTTATAATGGCGATATTGGTTGGATGGTAACAATTTTTATAATGGCGATTTTTGGTTGGATGGTGTCGATTCTTTGAAGTGGGAAGCATTTTTATCACCTAACATAATTATTATTATATGATACTTGTTTTGCATCGTGAGATCCATGTCTCAAGTCTATATTTAAATGCTCACCTAGTTAGTTAATATTTTATGAAAGACATGATTTATTCACATTCATGGTTGAAATATTATAGTCCCATTATTGAGATGTGACATGCACCTTGATCTTGAAGGAGTTAGAAGGGAGTGGATGATAAAAGTTTGTATTGGTGTATTATATGAGCAGTTTTATTTCGAGGGATATGATAATGGAACTTGGTGGTGAAGAGGAAGGGTATTTTGTAAGTTGAATGTCAAAAATTACAGTAATCATTTAGTTTTGATTTGTTTTTAGTTTGGTTTTTAATTTTATTTTATTTGGTATATTTAATATTTAAGATAGGTAAATGTAAAATTTTGTATATTTAATATTTAAGGGAGGTAAATATAAATAATGTTTTGTTGGTATTAAATTAAATAATAATAAAATATGTAAATTTTTTTGGCATGTTATTAGATTACAATTTAAAGTTTTATTTGTAATTAGGTTGGTGATAATATTATTGATAATATTATATGTATCAAATTAGTTTTTTATTTATTATTTAAATTCATGTCAATTAATTAATACATGTCAAAGACCATGTTAATATATAATGTTTTTGGCTTTTTAAACTTGTTTCGGTGGTATTTTTCAACACTTGGATATATGTATATCATGATGCTTGGCAACATTCTTCACCACTATTCTTGATCATACTTTTGTTTTCACTAAATTGTTTGTGGATAAGGTAGGCTTTTGCTCTGAGCAAACTCATGAGTCTTTAAACTCTCAATGCCTTAAAACAAGTTGGTCATACTTCCTTCTTATTCACATTGATAGGAATTTTGGGTAAGATTGGAAGGAAGAAGGATGGATTCATAGGCAGGCCATCGTTCCACTTTCTATATTAATAATACATTGACTAATTTTGGATATTGTTGCTAAAATTGTTATTTGAAAGTTGGAGAGCATGAACATACTCTGATTCTTATGGTACACACTGCACACACGTGCAATTCATTAATATGATGTCTTATGCTTATTTATGTTTTTCCTATTATCTTCTTCTTGTTAGTATTTAATCGATCGCTAGACATGCAATAATAATAGGATAACAAAAATTTTGGAAACACCTAATTTTGCACATCTTTATTTTTACTAAATTAAAGGACACCCTAAATGATGAAACTTTAGTTTTGTAGAAACTTATTATCTTCCATTTGAAAACCAAATGTTTAATAAAAATAGAAGGACAAAATCTTTGCAAGTAACTAGTTTTACAAATATATATTCTATTGAATGCCCCCCAAATTCTCAAACCTTCACTTTTGTAGAAACTCGTAGTTATCTATTTTCTAGGACACCCAATTACCCATAGTTCAATATATGCAAAATTCCATTGTTATAAGAATAACGAATTTTAAAAATGTTTTTCTCAATCAAAACATGGACAAAAAAAGATACACAATGGAATAATAGTCACTGACCTACACCAAGACCCAATTTCTAAAGTGAATTCCTTGAAAAGTTTGTAAATATTAGTTTTAAATTCAAATCACTAAGGAACTCTATCCTTGCATACTTCGTTGCCAATGAATAAGATTAGGGTTTCCTATTCCATTGGTTGTGGCCAATTAGACTCTCTGATACCTCTACTTCCCCTTGTCAAACTTAGATATTATATGAGACCCGCATACCATTCCAAGGACTTCATACACCAAATTATAGAAAACATGATTTTCCATGTAAGTGAACAATTTCTTATGAGATTTAACATATGGTCTTGTGGAATAATGGAAAAACACATTAATACATCAATAAAACTATGCCATGTGGGGAGTTGAAT
Source organism: Pinus taeda (assembly GCA_000404065.3). Taxonomy (NCBI): domain Eukaryota; kingdom Viridiplantae; phylum Streptophyta; class Pinopsida; order Pinales; family Pinaceae; genus Pinus; species Pinus taeda. Next base: position 155,066 of record APFE030269072.1, on the reverse strand, counting down.
GTTAAAGGATATGCAACATAAGAATTAGTGTATGCGGGAGGGTTCAGGTAGTACATATATTTTCTTTTATGGAGGTATTTGAGCTTTTTCTTAACCATTCCTTTCCAATTTTGCCTAGCGCTCCAAACCTATCTCAAGATAACACACTAGAGGTAGGGTAGGCAATGTAGGCCTACTATCTCGAGTGCCTCTACCACTTGTTCTTAAATTGCTTCTACTTGTTGAGAGGGAGGAATAAACTTCAATTTGTTTGAATGGATGTCATCTAAGGGTCAATGGATGGAACTAAGTCAAGTGGTGGTTTTGAATTTTTCATTTACTAGTCCATGTTAAAATAGAGCCATATAAAGAAAACAAACATTTTACATTGTCGATAGAAGCATCGTTCAATCTCGTTGACAATGACCTTGGGGAACATGGAGTGAGTTTTTATTAGCATAAAATAGTAGAGTAATAGAAAGTGACACTTTAACATACTAAACCATAACAAAATCAAATAAGTAAATTATGCCAAATTATTAATAAACAAGAGTTGATTTTAGTGCTGTTGAGTAAGTTCAGGGCTCCCTATGCCACTAGTTGTGGTTAGTTATACATTTATGATAGCTCCACTTCCCTTCATCAAGATAAAACAATATATGAAACCTACATACAAGTCTAAGGACTTCATTCACAGAATTCTAGAAGACATAATTATCCATGTAAATTAAAAATTGCATACAAAATTTAGTACAATGATGTCATGGAATAATGGAAAGATACATTAACACATAAAAAAAGTATACTGTGTAGAGAGTTGAATGCTAAAAGAGAACTACATATAATAATCAATTACAATAAAACCACAATTAATGTATTCATCCACTACAAGAATTTTCCTAGTGAAGGTTATGGGAAAAATGGAGGAAAAAGCATGAAATGATGTTCCTCTTCTCAAATCAATTCGCTATAATAAAAAAATGATGGTCAATGTTTATCCATGAAAATAAAATTGAGTTAACATTCTAATATGCCTATATTTTTTCCATTAAACCAACTTAAATTGGAAGTTAAGAAGAGAAATCATAAGAGAATTGAATTGACAACTAGTACATGTGAAAATACAATCATTATAAAGAAACAAACTTGCTACATTTCTAACAAAAACATTGTTCAATCTCATTGATGATGACCTTAGATAACTTGGAGTGGGTTTTCATTAGCTTACAATAGTATAAAAATAGAAAGCAATGCATTAACACAACGATATCAGGAATCAAAGGCAATCCTGCTACAAAATAATATCTATCGAAGATTACCTTGGTAAAAAATAAAGTTAATCAAAATCGGTAATTTGTAATGTATACAATATATAGCATCGCCTACAAGACAAGTGATAACATGCATGACATGCCCTTTAACATATAAACAAATTAATTAAGTTAAATTTTATAACATCAATATTAATTAGTTTCCCTATATTTGCATTTCTACATAATATATTGACAAAGCCATTATTGGCTTGAAAATCAAGGCCACAAATGTTGATTTTCTAAGTGCAATAGAGATTAGCACAATATTTATGAAATTATGATAATTATTTTTTATGTAGATATTCTTTCAAATTATTCCAATATATCATTAAGCAATTATATTTCAAAAATTCAACCATAAAGAACAATAGAGCAATAGAGATCACAATGTACAATAGAAGACAAGATTTACCCTAGGAAAACCCACCAAGGGGAAAAAATCAAAAACCTTTTCAATAGATAAATTATTCTTATTTAATGAGAGATAAACTTGTACCTATGGTCAAATCTAGTCTTCCCCTCCAATTCAAGCCTCCCAATTTGATCTAGTAATTTGCTCCACTTGTGCTGACCCAAAATATTGGCCCTCCTGCAATTTTCAGCCACCGTAGAAATTTTGGCCCCTGTAGTTGCCAATTTTGCCCCCTACAATAGAATGCCCAAAAAATTGCGAACCAAAGAGAAGAGACTTTCCACATGTGTGAGTTGAAAGAGAGAGAAGAGAGAGTCAATTCATCCTTCTATTCATCCTACTTGTCCTTCAGTTGCTTGCCCAAAACTTGTCCTGTGTGAGAGAATGCGAATGCCCAAGTGAAGGAGGAAGAACTACCTTTATATACTAGTTTGTCTTTTTCAAATGGGTGTGTCTTTGGCCAAGGCTGACTTGACTTGGAGGGAGGTCGACTTGACAAATTTAGGAGCCAAAAATTACATTTCAAAAATTCAAAGTTTCTTATTTAAAAAGGCACAATCAGACTTTGACTCAAAATAAATTTTCTTTTGACTCTAGTATTTAGAATATTCTTTACAATGATAAATACAATACATCAAGTTACCAAATTGTTGGGCTGCCAAATTAACATACATTTTCACTACATTTTCACCTTTATCCTCATTTTGTCACCTCATTTCATCACATTATCATTACATAACTCTATATTTCCAATACCATATGGGTTCATATCTTCATTTTCCAAAGTTATTAATTTCATGTATTTAGAGTGAATTTAAGATTAAAAGCTAGAGAAATAACATGTATTTGCTTATACCCAAAAGTGGCTTGAGTTTGATGACATGTGTAGATCATTTGGAAGCTTCCAAGGCACCCTTATTTGGCCTCCCAAGATCAAATTGGAATTTCAACTCAAGAGTTGGACCATATTCCAAGGAGAAAGGTCATGGAGATTTTGATGTGTCATGGGATTTGTATCTAGTATTTAGGGATAAGTTGAGACAAGTATGGGCCCAGTAGATATTTAAGGGACCTACATTTATTGAGTAGATATCCCTAATTCATGTATAAATAAGAGGAGCATCCTTCAAAGGAAAAGGACAGAACAATTATCAGTTATTCATTAGCATCAGATTTATGATTGTTCATTCAACATGAATAATATCATTTTCTCCAAATCATGAGTTATGAGTGTTGTTTGATTCTTAGGGTGTGATAGTTGTTCATGTGTGCTCTTTGAGGAATGGAAGGATCCCCATACTGAGATAAGTACACTTCGTTGTAGAGTAATGTTGTGAATATATTAATTCTAATTATGATGTTCATCTTATTTATTTGTTGTAAATAATTGTAGAGAATTTCAGTATGAATTCTTGTTATGGCCATGTTTTCTTGTGTGAAGGTTGATCTCTTTTCAGTAGCTAGTTTTTATATGAGAAGGACAACTGGGATCTCCTCAGATAGGAGCCTCTTCTCCATGAGCTAGACTAAACTAAAACAAGATTTACTTTCTTATATGATTTCCTAGATTACATTTATGTGAAGATTGATTTCCTTTCAGTAGCTAGTTTTTTATGTGAGAAGGACAACCAAGATCTCCTTAGTTAGGAGACTCTTCTCCATGAACTAAGAACTGAGCTGAAAACAGTATTTACTTGCTTTCATTTATATGCTTTCTTTCCAGCTTTCTTAGGTGTTTGGCAATGTTATTATAGGAATATTGTATAAGGACAATCAGGACTATTGAACAAGAGACTCTTCTCTATCTTCTAAAGTAAAACAATTCCATTGATCAAACATTTTTATGCTTTCATAAAATAGATCTCATAGTTAGATTTGTATTATGCATTCCATTCTAAACAAACTTCCTACACCTGTTTCATCTAGGGTCCCATATATTTTGGTTTGCTTCTAAGTTTATGATACCCCCGGATTGATAAATTAAATGACAGGGATTTAATAGACAATTAAATCGCCCAACACAAATATACATTATGAAGATAAACCATAGTCACAAATTCAACACTCCATCTTAACTAAGGATGTATTCATAATCATTATCATAAATGTTCTTAAGTTGAAAAATTTCTCTAAAAAAAGGTTATCATCATCATCTATGATCAAAATCTATTAGTGTCCATATCCAGAGTGGTATCAAACCCATGGAAATGTCATCAACATATCAAGAGTCACTCCTCGAGAGATATCAATCCTCAAATCTCATGACCTCTACCTAGGCCAAATTGCTAATACCCTCAACTAGAAAGTAATCACCCACACTTATCGGTGAGCACTTTGGGCCAAGACCTCACTCAACCCCTCCCTAGTTCATGGTCGGGTCTAGATCTTGAAAGGACCTCACTCTACCCTACTTGGTTTGTGACTAGGGTCCAAAATCTCACTACACCTTTCCCTTCTATGTGATCGAATCCAAATGTTGAACGACCTCACTCCACCCTTCCTGGTGTGTGATTAGGGTCCAAGACCTCATTCCACCCTTCTTGTTGTGTGATTAGGGTCCAAGACCTCACTCCAACCTTATTGGTTTGTGATCAAGGTGAAAATACTGACATACCTCACTACACACTTTCTTGGTGTGTGATTGGGCCTCCCCCAAGAGGCACTCAATCAAACCTTCCTGTCGAGCACTCTCGGCCTCTTGGACCCATCCTAACCGGGAGAATGTCCATCCATGTTGCAGACATATCAGCACTCTCTCTCATTGAGGGGCATCCATGAGCCCCAACTTGTCTTTGAATTTCACAAACTTGTCCCTGGGTGACAAATTTTTCATAACATCAATTGCCTGCTCACGAATGGAGATGTACTCGAGCCTTATCATTGTCCTTTGCACAATGCTATGGATGTAGTGGTACTTGATCTCAATATGATTTGACTTGTCATGGAACACAATATTCTTTGAAAGCTTCACATAGCTTTGATTATTGTGGTGTATCATCATCAATTCCAACCCTTAGTTAAACAATCCTAAAAACATCTTCCAAAGCCACACTACTTCTATACATGCTTCATTTATATTCTGCTTTTATCGTTCTAAGTGCGACTAATATCTGCTTCTTGCTCATCCACGATATCATAGCGGAGCCCAAGCTAAACCATACTCCTGAAGTTCTCTTTGTTGGAAATAATACTGAGAGGGGGGGGGGGGGGAATCAATATTATCAAATCAATAAAACTTTTTCATTTCCATACTTAGATACATATACACTACTTCAATTAAGGGAACCTACGTGTATATGCAACTGTGTCTAATGCAACTAGCGTATATCCAAAATACTTATGATTCAATTAATCCATTAAATGTTGATCTTTAGTTATTGCATCAGAACTTCTTTAACCATATGTATAGTAAGCAGGTGTAGTAAAATAGAACAGATCATCACACACAAGAAGCACACATGAACACCATGATATAAGGTGGAAACCCGATGTGGGTGAAAACCATCTACTGCAAGTCGTCTCTATCTTCTTTTAATAAGAAACTTCTTTTACAATAGTTCTGTACTAGTGCAGTCTTATACCAGTACACAGGCTTCTATCTGCAGAAGGCTACAACCTTCTCTCGTTCTCCAGACTCTCCTAGAAGGGAGCTACAACCCCCTTAGCTCTTGTACTAGCCGATCCACTTACTAGTACGTAGGTGCTGGCCTACTGAAATGATCCAACCTTTACTTGTCCTCCAGCTGCTACTGGAAGGGAGCTACCACCCCCTTAGCTCTTGTACTAGCTGATGTAATAGTACGTAGGTGCCTACCTACAGAAGGAAACAACCTTCTCTTTCTTCCTCTAGGTACCACGTTTCATACATTTTCAGACTGGATACTTCTGAAGCACAACACTATAATCATCCAATTTTCATACTGGACCCATCAATATCATTGAAGCACAAAACAATCAATACTAGCATTATCAATTTCTGAATCACTGAAACACTGAAACCCTGTCAACAACACAGTCACCATAACACATAGCAGACTACAGAACTCTGCAATAACAATCAAACCCAACTTCAACTTCAAACATCATACTTCATTATGTATACGTTATTACGATGAATCAAACCCGCGTATATACGCGCTTTCACCAAAGCCAACCCGCGTACAGATCTATACATATTCAATCATGACTTTGTGGCTGTTTCAGACATCAGTCATACCTATATCATAACATGCGTACAATAAAACATGCATCAATAATTCAGATCTAGTCTATCCATGATCAAACCATATAAAGATGATTCATTTCAAACCATTTGATCCTGATCTATCCTTAGACCTTGTTCTCCATCAACCAGTGAGATCCCTCCTTAGCTCAGATCAAGCAATGCATCATAACCCATATCCTGCATACTGGATCTCATAATACATTAGATATTCAAGTCTTTTTCCATAACTTTGCCTAATGATTTTCTTCTCCTTTTATAGTCTTAGGCCTTACTCAATACCATGGTCCAAAACCATAACAAAACAATACCACGGACCCAATACTTGGGTTCAACTCTTTTGGATGCAATACCACGGACCAAAACCAATAGGATCAAAAACTGTCGGACTAATACCATGAACCAACCATAAGATTTCCCATGTGCGTGCGCTTTTCTTTGCATGAAAGTGCGTGAACTTTTCTCTGCATGAAAGTGCGTGAAATTTTCTCTGCATGAAAGGAACTTTTCTCTGCATGAAAGTGCGCGAACTTTTCTCTGCATGAAAGGAAATTTTCTCTTCATGAAAGTGCGTGAACTTTTCTTTGCATGAAAGGAAATTTTCTCTGCATGAAAGTGCGTGAATTTTTCTCTGTATGAAAGGAACTTTTCTCTGCATGAAAGTGTGTGAAATTTTCTCTGCATGAAAGGAACTTTTCTCTTCATGAATATGTGTGAACTTTTCTTTGCACTATAGTTTATCATCTGAGATGATTTGCCATCAAGGACAACACTTGTCTCATAATGCCAACAATCTCCCCCCTTTGGACTTGATGGCAAAGCTAACTTGTCATACTGAGAACTATCATCTGATTCCTTTGAGTTGTCCGGCATCCCATGCATTCAGTCACATTTGATATCTCTTCTGTAGATTCATCTAGTTATAAATAAGTGAGATGTTCTTCTACGAGTGGGTTTCCATCAAGTACAATACATGCATCATAATGCCAATAATATCCCCCTTTGGACTTGATGGCAACAATACCAAATCACTCTCCCCCTTTGACATCAAGGGCAAAGGGCGGACCAAGATATTCTCTTCCTTTGATAAACATTCTACTATCCATACTCCCCCTGAGTGCCTGCTGAAATTTCTGAATGAGCTCCCCCTTTGTCTATGCCAAGGTGTACCAATCTATCCATGCTCCCCCTAAGTACATGTTGAGTCTCTGCACTGCTGAAGTGTGCTGTTCATGCTCCCCCTGAGTGTAAGCAAGATCTGCAAAAAGATGTTCTACAAGAAGAACATGACTCCATACATTATAAGTAACCTTCCTATCATCAAGACTCATTCATACATGCATCTCCAATCGAAGTGGGAATACACAAGATAGACAAATATCATTCATCCCAGGCATAGTGGGAAAACCAAAATAGGCCGTTACATGACTTTGATAACAAAAGACATATATGACATAGAGACGAAATATCTAGAGCAAGACTATGAAAGTTATTAATAACTAATATCAGCAGCATCTGTCAATCATTATTCAGATCAACAACCATGTTCTCCTTCTGTTCTCCCTCTGCATTTGTTCCACTTCAAATCAACAACAACTGAGTACTTGAACCAAAAGCTTATAAGATAATGCCAACAATGCATTATCAGAAGTTTATCTGCTCCCCCTGAACCTGTTTCATATGGTCTCTGTCAGACCCATATCAGACTTCCTTCAACTAGAGTCTGTCCCCATTGATTTCCTTCAAAAACACCATGTACGCGACTACATCCACATAAACCTGCGTATATACGCGGACGTTCTTCATAAAACTCGCGTACAGCCATTTCCAAATCAGCAACCTGTAAATGTCCTATAACCAGGCATGATATCAACTCATCCTTTTGAACAGAATTCTGCATATGACATACAGAATCATTCACATTATATCATATGTGAAAAATATCATAGCCATTTCATCAACATCAAGATCTACATGATCCAAATATCATCACATGGGAACATCTGCATCAATCAACATATGTAAGTATCAACCTATCATCATATAGGTAAGAACTCATCATCATCATATCTCCAACAATGCAACTCCATGTATCCAGCACTATGTATCTAGAGCTCAAGACAAGACTTCTTGATATCCTTAACAGCAACAATCCTCATCCATATGAGTGCCAAGAAATTATAGGAATCATGCATCATAACTGTATTTTATGCATATGACAACAACAACATATAAGTGACTCATCATCAAGCTTTGTACTTCTCCTTATCCATATGAAGATCACCATGTAAGCATCATACATGCATCATCAGAGAATCAACCACAAATCTGATCAACTATCTATTATTGACAAGTCATAACCATAGCAAGATGTATCATTAAGCCATATAAGTATCATCACCAAGGGCTACTAACCATAATGCCAACAATGCAACATATGCTCCCCCTGAACCTGTGCCATCTTGTTTACTATCAGATCTGATCATGCATATATCAGCAGGAAGTATCAAGGCAATATCATCATCAAGTTAGGATAAAAAACACTTCTAAACATCATACAAGTATCAAGACATTTCCTCACATCATCAGCAGATTGTAACCATTATCAAACATAACAAATAATGGATTGAATCATATGATACCAATTGTTGACTGCTTTTCCTCATACTGACATATACGTGACTGTGCAGTGTGAAACTCGCGTATATACGCGACTTCCTTTTATGCAAATTGTGTATGAGATTTAGGACACTGAAGTTTTATACTTTCAGCTTCCCCTGAGTCTGTTATGTCTGTATATGGTGCTGTGCCACATCTTCCTGACTGGACTTCCTTCTTCTTCCATATCTTCAAGTGTGATGATGTTTTCTCCTTTTGGTGTGGTGCTCGTACTTTGTTCCTGCATTCCTTTGCTATATGTCCAAGCTTGTTACATGCATAACATCTTACATGTTTCATATTCCTTCTGTAGCAATCAACAGCTTTGTGACCAAACATATTGCAAGAAAAACAATATCCCTGAAAGTACCTGGAATGTGATGATCTTTCTGTGTGATGATCTTGAACCATTCTTCTTCTACATCTGGCTGCAACATGTCCAAGATTATGGCATACATAACATTCAACGTTATTCATTGGAGGAGTAAAAGATTTTCTTTGAAGAATTTCTTTCCTTGGCTGTTGATGGGGTTGACCTCTCATTTCCTTGTTGAGCATTTCAAATTTTGCATTGGAGTCCCTTGTCTTACTTTGCGAACTAGATTCTCCTTCAACAGATCCATGAAAACCAAGACCAGTTTTGATAGTAGGAGACCTTTGACTACTAAGAATATCATCCAAGATCTTAGTACTATCTTGAAATCGTAAGAGCTTATCCTTTTCTTCTAATTTATCATTTAGAATATTTACCTCAACTTGAAGTTGCTCTTCCCTTTCACGATGCTGCTTCTTCATGTTATCTTCAACTTTTCTTTCTTCTTCCAACTGATGTCTTAGTTCAAGAACTTCATTTTCTTGTTTTTCAAGAGCTTGGAGTAGTTCTTTATTCTGCTTCTTTGATTCTTCAAGATCTTCCTTTAGCAAGAGGATCGTAGCTTCAAGCCTTTCATAGTAACTAGATCTATCTCTGAGTTTCTTTATTGTTGTGCTTCTTTCATTTACTTCATTTCTTAATGATGTTACTTCATCCTGAAACTTTTGACATTTTTCCTTGAATAACTTCCTTACCTTGTTTCCTTCCTCTAGTTGAGCTTTTAGTTTGGTAGATTCTTCTTTGAAGGCTCATTCCTTCTTGTTCAACATATCTTGTTGATCTCTAATTTTGTCTGTAAGCCTTTTAAATTCTGCCTCTATTTGATATGTTTCTTGTTCACCCATAAGTGCAAATTCAGTTGTTTCGCTATCACTTTCATCATCTTTAAGAGGATAAATAGATGTATCACTAGAGGATAACAAATTCATACCTGATAGATCTTGTTCATCTTCATTATGAAGTGATTCTGAACCTGATGTGCTTCTTCCACATATTCCCCAATCCATACACCCATTGCCATAGTTCTTCTGAGATGTCTTCATCTTCTTAGGTGCTTTCTTCTTAAGCTCTTTCCCATAGTTGCACAGATCCCCTTTAAGCGATCAAGCTTCTACCAAAGGACCTGCTCTGATACCAATTGTTGGAAATAATACTGAGAGGG
>APFE030269072.1:109490-124969 GCA_000404065.3 Pinus taeda | reverse complement strand
TCACATCTGATATCTCTTCTGTAGATTCATCTAGTTATAAATAAGTGAGATGTTCTTCTACGAGTGGGTTGCCATCAATCACAATACATGCATCATAATGCCAACACTCTTTCTATCATCAAAACTTCCAACCCAATCAACGTTTGTATATCCCTAAAGTTATACATCCTTGTTTGGAACAAGTCTTAGACCAAAGTTCGCAGTACCTGCAAATATCTCATAATTTTCTTAGCTAGAATCCAATGCTCATATCTTGGTTCTACCTAGAACTGACTTAAATTATTCACAACAAAGCATATGTTCGACCTCGTGTTAACCAAATATGTCAACGGACCAATCAATTGTCAGTACTTAGATGGATCTACCAAACTAAAGTAGGATCATCTCAACTTCTTCAAGTTATCCACCATGGGTGTTACCAAGGATGCATGCATCATACCAAACTTTTGAAGGATCTCAATCACATACTTTCCTTGACCAAGGAAGACTTCACCAGGTTTTTTCCATACTTCTAGTCTGAAGTAATAGTGCATCAACCCAAGATCCTTGATATCAAACTCAAAAGCCAAATGCTTCTTGCATTGGATGATAAGAGGCTCAACACCAGTTAGAAACAAATCATCAACATATAACAATACGATCACATGTTCATTCTTCACAACCTTGAAATAAAGGTTTGGATCGAAATCACTCTTGGTAAATACCAATCCCGCCAGATAGTTGTCAATGCAAGCATGCCAAGCTTTTGGAGCTTGCTTGAGTCCATAGAAGGTTTTCTTTAACCTACAAACATGATATTCCTTTCCATGTACCTCAAAGCCTTGAGGTTTATCTATGTATTCTTCTTTCTCAATCACACCAGTGAGGAAAGAAATATTCGCATCCATTTGGCACAAGGTCCATCCCAACAAAGCAACAAGAGAAATTATTAATCTAATGGAGGTGTACCTAGAAACTGGAGCAAAGGTCTCATCATAATCTTCTCCCTCTTTCTGGGAGAATCCTATAGCAATGAATTGTGCCTTGTATTTGTTAATACTATCTTATGCAACATGTTTTATCTTGTATACCCATTTTGAGGTCATTATTGACTTCTAAATGGGCCTTGTGTAACACCCTCCTCCCACATCTACCCAAGTAACTAGCCAACCAGGGTAAACATGTGACGAGAGGCTACTATGATTGGATTCAAAATCCTAAGTGACCTTAAGGAAATGGAATCGATGGAAACACATCAAACATACCTGCCACATGAACTACAACATCCCAGGAGCCATCCCAACCACTTAGGTATCATTCCTTGGGTCCCACTGAGTTCTTAAGATATTAAACCTCTGGACGCTCCCATGGTATGGGCATTCTAGTGTCTAGAGACCTTTGGACGCTCTCACAAGCCTACATGACTGCATCTAGGGACAATTTCCAGCAGGCTTGTGCCAGATTCTGTGGGATTTAATGCACTTTTCAAGCCTAATAAACACATTAAACACACGATGACAAGAATAATAAACCAAAACTAACTCTAGGACTATGCCTGATCATCCCCATCCGAGACTGAAATCTTGTCAAAAACTTGGTATCAATGCAATCTACATGAGTAAAAAACAAATCTGAGCATAGGGGCCTCATACTTACCTGAGAATCACTCAGAAGCATTGTTCTCTTATATCATTTTCTGAATTATAAGGTCATAGATACATCATTCATTCATTTACAAATAAAAACACAAGGAGAGCCATACATCACCACTATCATAAAACATGCTTATAACCAACATAATAACAACAAAAATATCAAGGATACATCAGCCATATAATCCACATATAAACTAATACATTTATACATAAGATATCAAGGAGATAAGCTCTTATTAATTAATTCCAAATCCAACCCGGTATGGGACTACCATGTTCCACCCAACCATAGAATGACTGAGCCAAATCTCGTGTTAGCCATTCACCTTTGTGCGATATTCCAAACATGAATGTGGGAATCAAACCAAAAGAACCAACGAGGCCATCCCGAGGCTAAACCACCTCACCCTCATCAATAGAAGCCAAGCTTTACTGTAATCCATCTTGGATCACTAGGACAACACAATAAACATGTAATAACATGCCTTACCATGATCTCCACCAGATCACTAGGCCAAAAAAAGCATGGGTGCCACCGGATTTCTCCACCTACATTGTGAGGAATTTTCTTGTCTCCTAGTCTCTTACAGTTTACCACACATCCCAACTTGGGTTTACTAGGCCTAACGGAGAGAAATCCACCTCTTGGTTTTATTGTATATACGGTCATTCATCGGTAAGGATTCCTAGGCCCATCGAGGCACACAATACCTGGCTTTAATGCAACCCACAATATGGTTCAGGGGTCACTAGGCCAGTGGATTTACTACAATCCACAATCTAGTTTAGGGATCACTAAGCCATGTGTTCTTTCTTTTAGAGATCCACCTCACTCAACTTCGAATCCATCCAAAAATCCAACTCAACCAAAACATGAGAGCCTCATCACACCATGGCTATCCTAAAATGGAAAGGCTAGGATGAAAACACTGTCACACCTGGAAAAACCCATGCCATAACAACAAAAGAACCACATGCAATACCATGCATGCCAAATCTAGTAAGGAAAACACACATGCAAATTGATACTTGCAAAGGATCCTACTGTAGCTGCTTGATCCTACACTTCCTTGCTTGATCTTTGTTTCCTCTTTGCCTTCTTACCCCAAATTCCAAGTATGCCACACTCCAATATACCTCTTCCTTAGACATCCAATATACAACATTTTATCAAAGCTAACATCTCGACTGACCTCAATTTGTCACTTCTTTGGAATGTATATTTTATAGGCCTTGATGATTTTTTTATAACCAAAAAATATTCCTTTCTTTCCTCAAGGCTTGAGCTTGTTCCTCTTATGCTTAGGAACATGGATGTAGATAGGACAACCAAAGATTCTCATATGTCCAACTTCTAGCTTCCTTTTAGAGAATGCTCCTCATGAACCATACCTTCCACAACTTTATGAGGGCTTCTATTTTGAATATACATAGGTGTTTATGATGCCTCACCCCATAATAACAATGGAAGGTCCAAATCAAGCATCATGGCCTTGACAGATTCTTCAATGGGATTGTTCGTTTGTTTTACTGTGCCATTCTATTGTTAGGAAAAACACTAGGGGGGGTGAATCAATATTTTTAATTCACTTTAACTTTTAAATTTCATATTCTAAATTCTTTATGCTACTGTTATTTATGCAATCAATGACTTCAATGAAGGAAAACAACGTATACCCAATTTACTTATTTTTTATACTTTCCATCTGATGTTTAACTTTATCATTTCATTAGTAATTTAGCATGTAGTAAACAGAAGATAAATCAAAAGACATAAGCAACACATCAACACATATGAACACCATGATTTTAGGTGGAAACCCAATGTGGGAGAAAACCACCACTGTCATCGTCTCTATCTTATTTCTTATTATATAAAGAAAATATTCATTACATCTTGTACTCACACAAACTCTTACCAGCACACAAGCACTCACCTGTAGAAGGCTACAACCTCCACTCATTCTCCAGCACCGACTAGAAGGGAGCTACACCCCCCTGATCTCATTTATCGTCTCTTACCAAAAGGGATCTCCTACCCCGTCACTAAATATTTCAACCCTTAACACCTTGTGGACCACATTTTAGAATTTTTCAGAATAGATCCACCTGTCAAATAACCATCAAACAACTTGTAGGCCACATTTCATCATATTTTCACATTGGACCCACATCAACAATAAGCTAAACCAATATACTAATATGAATGTTGAATAAGAGAATCTAAATACAATCACTAAATCATCGTTGAATACCAATTGAATCACTGAAGCAATTGTAACATTGAATATTGAATCTCCATAACCAGATCATACCAATGCACAATAAACCATCATTATATCAAGCCATAAATCAATCCATAGAATAATCAGCGAGAAATCAAGATCATAGCCACACTGTCATCAACACAGAAGTAATTTGTAGTCATTACAAACCTTGATCAACTTTACTTCATAAATTATACGTGACTATTTTGAAGCATAAGCGTATATACACGCTTCCTCTAAATACAACTTGCATACAAATCTAAAATTATTGAATCTTAAAACTGTATCATTGCATCATTCATTGAGTTATTGACATACCGAGTCACAATACCAACTTAATCATAGATTGACATCCTGTAGAATCATCACTAAACAACATTCCAATCCACAATCAAATCAACCTAGTCAACACTGTCAGATACAAACCATGCTTATCAAGGCATCATTGACAAACAACAACAAATAGGGCATACATAATCAACTGTCATCATCAAGAAACAATTCAAAACCTAGTACATCTACACGACCTCCATAAAACATATCTATGTGTGTATGTGATTACTATGCATACTACTTACACACACACACACACACATAAATAATAAAAAAAATAAATAAATAATAAATAAATAAATAAATAAATAAATATATATATATATATAATATATATATGTATATATGCCAACATATTGAATAAAATATCACATAATGTATACGCGACTATGCTTAACTAGATTTGCATATGTATGCAACTTTACTAAATAAAACCAACGTATAGATCTTAAACTACTAAATTAGACCTTCGTAGTAAATCACAACATACTTTCTACAAACATAACTGTAAAATCAAAGATCACTTCAAACACATTCAAACAGATGTTGCATCATTAGATATTAATAAATAAAGAAATCAGTCAAGTATAACCATTAATACTCAAGGCACTTTCATATCATCCAGATTTGAGTCATCTCGTAGCTCCTTAACACACACCTGTTTCAGATCAGATCACACATGAATGACTATTCACTTGCACACATGACACCCTTATCTCCATCTCCTTATATAGATTTTTCTTTAGCCAATACCTTAGGTAAATCCTTTCATAATGTTGTTAGTATTTGTTGATGGGATCAAATAAACGTTTCCGCCCCAATTACTATGGGAAAATACTATGGTAATGATCCCTGGTATCCAAATTTCCATGGTTCAGATTATGTACGTGACTTTTATTCACAAGACCTACATATATATGTGACCCTTCTTCACAGAAACCACATATGCTTTTCAAAGATCCCATTTTTATCCATCTAAAATTGAACTTTCATTTCTCTGTTCATATCCTTTGTCCCAATATTCTTGATAGCTACACTAGTTCCCTCACCATCATATTATTACCATGTTGACATTAAGTACATCTTGGTCAAGTAGGTTTCCATCAAGGACAACGCATTAGCAATAATTCCAACAATCTCCCCCTTTAGACTTAATGGAAACCACTTTGGTGTTTGGAAACCCACTTGCAAACATCAAGTCTTCTCCCCCCCTTTGAAATCAAGGGAATAGGGATGAATTACCAGACTAAATGATGTACTTCCCTTGTAGACCTCAATACCGTAAGTCTGATCTGTTGATATGAATCCTGAAATCTACGTACTGACCATGCTTCCCTTGAGCATATGCTTGACCTTCTAAAGATATGTAATGCAAGACTTGAAATATACGTCATTTCCTATCACTGATTATTCTATGCTCCCATTATGACTTCAATCACTCAACATATTGGGTTTACATATTGGACACAAATTTTACATCAATTACCCAAAATATTGGGGTTACATGACATGACTTGATCCCAATAGCCCATTCATGACTGTATTTTACAATGATTATAACATGGGTCTTTTCATGACCTTTACATCAAAAGACATAGATAATCATAACAAGAATCTCAACAATGAAGTAGTAAGACTATGATAGTCATAGAAAACCACCATGCACCATATAGGAATCTGCATCATTTGATGGCAACAACATAGATGTCATTATGACAACATCATGACCATCCTCATAATCAAGGAGTAATATAAGGTAAGACAATGTAGCATCAAACTCTTCGATACCATCAACATGTGACAAAATATACAATGCTTACATCCATCGCTAAGCAACTATAGCAAAAGCATAAGATTGTGCAATAAATCTCTGTCAATAAACATCCCCTTGACCTCATGTCATCAAGGTCAAAATGCTCTCTCCACATATAGGAAGAGCCATAATCCATAAAAAACAATATCTCTCTTTTGAACCACAACATCATAGGTAGCATATACATGAATCAAAAACATGTGAGCAAACAAAGAGTACCTAAAACATCATAAGTCATCAACCAACATCAATAATGACCATAACATACACATTCTCCTCTTTTAATATAATAGCAAGAATAGGACACCATTAACAACTTCTCCAAATGTAACTCAAGCAATATATAGGCAAATCCATAACTTCACTACATGTAACCCATGCATCATTGATCACCCATGATATAATGACAACAACATATATATCTTTTCATCAACGAAATATTCCAACAAACAATGAGTAAATCATGAACTCATCATCATCAACCAATGTGAGATAAGCAGTGCCTAATAAATGACCATAATGCCAAAATTGAACAATTAGAAGCATAGAAGTTGCTCCTCCTGAACCTATGCCAACTATTCACCATCAGTTATGAAATTATATCCATGTCATCAATCAAGAAATGCACCAAATAACCATTTCATCAACAAAAATATAAGATTTTGCATCAACTCATAAAATCATCATGAGTCAATACCCTAAGCAGCGTAAGGGCATCACCAACGGACTCCATCAAACCAATGTCAGAACCAAAAAACCAGTCATGAATTGATGGAAACATATGAGAAGTTTCCCTTGAATTTGTGCCACTTATTTTTAATCACATAAATCCATACGTGATTGTCTAAGTCAATAAAAACGTATACACATGACAATATTTCATGAGAAATGCGTACAAAATATATATTGCTAATTTTTATGACCACAACTCCCTCTGAACATGTCATGTTTGTTCCCGATCACTGTTACTTCATCAAATGCAATGTAAGTAATGTAAACATTACCAAAAGAATATCAAAACAACATAGGGAATCATCACCAAAATACACATGCATAGCTCCCCTTGAGATCATATACCACTAATCTTGTGGACGTGATAGTATATACTTCTCATTTACTTCTGCAATCTCTTTTAGAAGAACGCATTAAGAAAAATAGACTACAATGGGGACCATCTTTCTTTACTTTGAATATGAAGAAGAGGAACTATACCTCTTATTTCTGCTTGGATTCTTCTTTACTAACACATATAATTTGTCTACATTTGTGCATCCTCTTGCTATAACCTTTCCATTGTCTTCTTCTATAACTTTGCATTTAATTGATGTAAACATAATTATATGTCCTTTATCAGCTATTTGACCTACACTTAGAATATTTTGCTTTATCCCTTGAACTAATAATGAATCAAATGATTTTGTTTACTTATCAAGTTTGGCTCTACCTTTTTCTAGAACCTTTGTTGGAGCACTATTTCCAAGAACAACTTTACCATCTTTGTTTTTCTTGAGAGATTCAAACTTGTTCTTATCTCCAGACATGTGATGAGAGAATTTGATGTCTATGTACCATTCATCTTCATCTTCAAATTAGCACAGAGCAAGGCCACACTTAACTTGTTCTTCTTCCTTTTGCTTAATATGAGAAGCGTTGGTGGATCCATCTTTCTCAGGTCTTTTGGTAACTATATTCTTGTTTGGTTGCTTGCCTTG
Organism: Pinus taeda; assembly: GCA_000404065.3. Lineage (NCBI taxonomy): Eukaryota > Viridiplantae > Streptophyta > Pinopsida > Pinales > Pinaceae > Pinus > Pinus taeda. Next base: position 117,210 of record APFE030269072.1, on the reverse strand, counting down.
GAGGAAATCAACTTGTTATCTGTGTGAATACATTGACTGGTTTCTGCATTCTTTTTCTACATGCCCAAACTTGTTACAAGTATAACATCTTATATGACCATAAAAGGGAACATCATAATATTTTTGCTTCACCATTCTTTTATTGCAATCAATAGCTTTGTGACCAAATATATTGCATGTAAAATAGTAACCTTGAAAGAAACTTGAATACTTGGGAGTTGATGGTCTTCTTGTGAAGTGGTTATTTTCTTGAGATTGAAACAATCCGCTTTTACAATTGGCTGCAATATGTCCATAGGTATGACATATAAAAAATGCAACATCATTGATTAAAGGAGAGAATCAATTAATGTTTCTATTATTGGGAGCAAGTGGTTTCCTTTGAAAATTCATTTTCTTGGGATGTTGATCTGGTTGACTTCTTACCTCTTTGTCAGGTCTTTCAGAGTTTTCTTTGTTAACCTCATAATTGCTTGCACAAGCTTGTGAGCTAGATTATCCTTTTATAGTTTCATGAAAACCAATACGAGATTTAATAGAGGGAGACCTTTGAAAACTAAGAATGTTATCCGAAAGCTTAGTACTTTCTTGAAATCTCAAATGTTTATCCTTTTCTTCTAATTTACCTTTTAAATTTTTTACCTTAACCTCTAGTATTTGATATTGTTCTTCGTTTTCTAGATACTTCTTCCTCATTCCTTCTTCAACCTTTCTTCCTTCTTCCAATTTCTCTTTTAATTCGCTAATCTCTTCCTTCTGCCTATTCTCTTGTTCTTCAAATACTTGAAGTAGCTCTTCATTTTGTTTGTTTTACTTTTCAAGATCTGATATTAGAGAGACGATCAACTTCAAGTCCTTCACAATATTGTTTAGATTTTGCTATAGCATTTACTGATTTATCATGATCCCTATTCTCATATGCCTACTACTTATTCTTATGACTGTCAATCCTTTTCAAAGAAGAAACAAGTTTTCTTCCAGGATTAAGTACTTCCTTTAACCTATCTTCTTATGAATCAATAACTCCATTTGACATAGCAAAGGTTGTTTTATTATCATACTCATCTTCTGACACATCATTATTTCCTTTAGAAATAAGATTACCTGTTGGTTCTCTTGATGAACAATATTCCTTTTTTTTTTTTTTCTTTCATGGATTGCTTGTAGATTATCCCATACTTCCTTTGCAGTTGCATAATGCATAACCTTATATAGTGTTGAATTAGGTATGTTACCAATGGTTTCATTTAATGCCTAATTATTCTTTTGCAATCCTTCACCTGATGGGGGAGTTTTAGTGCAACTATTACATACTAAATTCCAAACATCATATCCAAGGTCTATTAACTTAGACTTCATCTTTTTCTTTCCATTTCTGATAGTTAACATCATTAAGTACAATCATACCTTTGTTGTCCATATATACTGATTTGGCTTGATTTGCTACAGATTTGTCCTCATCTATGAATGTAGATATTGCCACAACATTAAATGCATCACTGTCACTGCTTTCATGATTTGAATTCTTCCTTTGCGTTGCCTTCTTGTGCTTCCTTCCCATTGTCCTTGATTCACTCTCAAGCGATCAAGATTTACTAGAGAGACTTGCTCTGATACCTATTATTAGGAAAAATACTTTGGGGGGGGGGGGTTGAATCAATATTTTTAATTCATTTTATCTTTTCATTTCATATTCTGAATTTTGTACACTACTGTTCTTTATGCAATCAATGAATTCAGTGAAGGAAAACAACGTATACCCAATTTATTTATTTTTCACACTTTCCATCTGATGTTTAACTTTATCATTTCATTATTAATTTCATCAGTAATTTAGAATGTAGTAAAGAGTAGATAAATCAAAAGACATAAGCAACACATCAACATATATGAACACCATGATTTTAGGTGGAAACCCAATGTGGGAGAAAACCACCACCATCGTCGTCTCTATCTTATTTCTTATTATGTAAAGAAAATATTCATTACATCTTGTACTTACACAAAATCTTACTAGCACACAAGAACTCACCTGCAGGAGGCTACAACCTCCATTCATTCTCCTCCACCCATTGGAAGTGTTGGGAACAGGTCCCATGGGGGTCAATTTTGGGGTTACAAACTCAAGTTTTGGGGCAGAAGGCCTAAATTTTGTATGAAGAATGTAAAGTCTCTGCATTTTGTGGTCGCAGAGCGCGAAGATACCTAAAGTCAAAAAGGGTTTTCCGCCCTTAGTTTAAGTAGGTTGTGGCAGTTTTGGAGATACGCCCTTGGTCCTCGAACCATGGGATTGTATAAAAAGGAGAGTCTTAGAGAGCCTAAGGGAGAAAGTAGTCATAATTCATTGATGTAATAGGTTGGGGAGAGCTAAGAGCGAGGGTCTTAGTGGAGAAAGAGGCTCTACAGCTAAGTGCGTAGAGGCCTAGGGTAGAAGTCTGCAACTGAGTGCGCAGACCCCTGCAGCTGTGTGCGCAAGGCGGTTAGAGTCTGTATTGAAAATCTGAATCATCAATAAAGAGAAGTGTTCTGAACTTACTGTGTACTTTCCATCTATTTAGTGTTATTTTACTACTGTTATGAATGTTGCGATTATGCTATGTTGAATGTTAAGTTTAAGATATAATGTTAAGTTGATGCGTGGAAATATATGTTTCCATTTGCTGCATGAACACAAGTAATAATATATGTTTACGCGAGGATAATCTTACTTGTATGGTAAAGTTGGCTAATAGCTAAGACAATTTGGGGACTAAGTCGGTAACCTAGTTATAGAGGTGCGTAAGTGCCTGCATCATCTTCTAAGGTTGCATAAAGGGCAATCAGGGACCTTCGCGGAGGTCCTGAAATATAGAAAAGGAAGTACATCCATAAGCCCTAAGGGCTTATCGACATGAGCGAAGACAGGAGTGAGGATATAAAATAGACATCACGACTATCTTAGGGTGCAGAAAGTTGGTTCTTGCATACCCCCATATTGCTTCAGGTGAGACTTCAGTCCACATTCCACGGATTGATGCCAAAAGGGCCAATAGTGTAGGGATTTGCTTGATTGCTTAACATTGAACCTGGGTCAGGGCCCATCAAGCCAACAAATGGTTCCGTTGCTGGGACTGAGATTTTCATAATGAGATGTGTGATGTTGTATCATTGGAATCCAACTAAAAAAGAGATCGAAAACTGGTTGGATAGAAAGATCCATGAATTCGCTGCGCAAGAAAAGAGGAATCCACGATTGACAAAAGAACAATGGTTGGACAGATACCTATACACAAAAATACACAAAATCTTCTTTTGTTCCTTCCTGGTTGAATTATATGAGTGGATCGCGAAGTTGGTCGATGGCCAAGGAAGGTGGAGGCTTGACACTTTGATTGTTTGGACACCAGAGTTGGTAAGGAGATTGGAAGCGTCAGAAGATAAGATTGCATGCGTTGTCGACCATTGGCTTGACCGCATCACAGGAGGATTTGTAACAGAGTTCGCAGTCGATACCTCTGTTAGTTACAATGAAGCCGAGTGCTGCTTCTTTAAAGGACCGCAACGTAAGCATTTAAAGTCACTAAATACTTGGATTAAGATGCTCTTGTGTGAACAATGAGTCATGCAACTACCTTGATTTTTGGAGCTATGCAAAGTAGGAAGTCTTTCAGCGACAAAGTAAGAAAGGGTCCTGAGTATAGCCCACTAATCCAGCCTCCTTTGAGTGATGACGAAGGAGCAACACAATCTTCTCCACTAAGCGCTGTTTAGTTGATAAGACAAGGGTTATTGTGAATACCTACACCACCTCCATCCTCATCCCATCCATCCACACTGCCTCCATCCTCACTCCCACCTCTCACCCCATCACCTACACTAGCCCCACCTCCACCGCTGTTCAACATGGCGAACTTTGTAAAGCTACATGTATTCAAGGGCATAGGAAATGAAGATCCAGACCAGTTTTGGTTCGTCGCAGAGGCTGTATGGGAAGCTCAGGTTATCATGGATGACCAGATGAAGAAAGCCACGCTGGTCAATGCATTGTAGGACCATGCACTAACGTGGTACATTAAGTACAATACTGATAACCCAATGTTCACGTTGGCAGATATCCAGGCTGCATTGAGTAGATATTTCAATAGACCTAAGTCTCAAGTGCAATCAATTGTGGGATTCAAGGAGGTCATGATGAAGCCGGGGTGGATGCCCTAGGATTTGGATCAAAGATTGAAGTTTAAGATCTGTGAAGCCAACATGAACCTAATTGATGGCCAACACCACGAATGGTTTGTGGTCTCACTCTCGCCCCACCTAAGGGTTGCACTATCACAACAGGAGATTGGAACCTAGGCAGAAGCTTTAGAAATCGTGATGAGGCTGCATAAGACACCAATGCAGGATGCTAATCTGGGGGTTCAGCAGATTCATGCGCAGTTGCAAAACCTTTGTCTCGAACTGTAAAGTCTGAAGAAGGACAGAATAGGTCGGCTAGAGGCGTGCGAAGAAGTTGGTTGCCTAATATTCAAGGGTTAGGTGCATGAAAAGGATCACATCCCAGTCTTCGCGAACTATGTTGCAGTGGGGGGACCAATGCCTCTACAGTTGGAGGCTGTAGTAGGGCCAAGTACAGGGCCCATGCTTTGGTGCGCTATATGCCAGGTGGTTGGGAAACATGCAACTGACAATTGCCATTTGTTGCAGAAATTCATACAAACACCACAACAACTCTTTTGCAATTTCTGTCAATTAGTAGGTCACGATGAGCGCAATTGCCGTAGTTACGAATTAATGATGGAAAGGACACTTGCATACAGAGTGTAGGAAGAAACGCGGCCTCTAGACCAAGGCATTGGGGGAACGTGAGGTGTGTATCAGGGGCGCGGCCGAGGTTGAGGTGGAGCAGGGCTTGGTAGAGGCCGCGAATAGTTGATTTGTTACAATTGTGGAGGCCCAGGACACTACGCGAGGGACTGTCCAAATCTGATGCGATTGTCATGCTGTTATTGTACTCAGTTTGACCATGCGACGGAGGATTGCTTAATTTTTTTGGCTAAGATTCACGAAAAGGGGGCGCAGCCTCCGCACTTGACGCAGAACCTCCAGATGATGAGGGCTGAGCCTCGTGAGGAAGACCCTAAGGTAAACATTATGCTGTGAAGTGGAACTATGACGAAGGAGGATAAAGGCAGGTAGCCTGTAGAAGGCGAATGTGTCTACAAAGCACCAGAAAAAGAAACTGGGTTTGATCTGGAGCGCGCAAAAGAAAAATTTATGGAAGAAAAGAAAGGCTTCGATGAGGCCTCTACCTCAGGAAGTCAGGAGAAACTAGTTGAAGAAATGGACCCATCCATGATTACCACATTCCTCGAGACTTGCATGAAACTAATTTACGATAGGAAGGCTATGAAGGGCCTATAGGAACTGATCAATTAGTGTGCTGGTAAGGATGGCGCTACTGGTGAACTGTGCATGGTTAAGAAGCTTGGAAAGCATAAGGCAAGGATCGGGCATGAAATGAGACTCACAGCACTGAGGGGAATATGAAATGGACCAAGTTATCTTGTATCTGGGGTCCGACACAAATGTTTCGCCAAAACAGACTTGGGAAAGAATGGGGAGACCTGCGCTCCAGTGGTATCTAATCCAGTTAAGAATGGTGAATCAACATAAAATTATCAAATGGGGAGGCTGCAAGGGGTAACAATTGACATCGAGGGCGCGAGCGCACTGTCGGATTTTGAAGTAATAGAGATTGTGGATGATAGTAATCCCTACCCTGCGCTCCTTGGAATTGATTGGGCCACTTACATGAATGGGGTAATCAACTTCAAGAAGCAAAAGATGATATTTGAAAATAAGTTGCTTCGCGTGGTGGTGCCACTGGATCGCACGGAAGGATCGCGCTATACAGAACCAGTCTGAGATTATGAAAGTGATAATGATCTGGACTAGATTTACAAGATAATGATGCGAGACCAGGATTGGGTAAATCTGACAGTGGACAGACATATTGCATGGGACCACGAGAGCTCCTACACGTCAAATTCAGACGAAGAATTAGAGCACTAGCAGAACTGGTTACATGAAGTATCGATGCTATGTTGTAATATGATGACCAAGTCATTGCACTACATGTCATCCGAAGTCAGGGATTTACCTCACTATGATGGGATAACTGATGTTGATCGCACTTTGGATGCATTTGAGAGAGAAGTGTTAGAGAAACATCACTTCCAGGCCTTGAACTGGGTGCTATGCACTATGCTCGCAAGATGGTGGGGTATGCACAAGGATAATTTTGGTGATTAGCGCGACTATAGGAGATGATGAGAATACGATTTGGGAAGCCAAAAGTGCAGATGACAAATAAGTATGATGGAAGGGATGATATGTGTGATCACCTAACCAAATGGACTAAGGCTTATGGAGTGGAGCCCCAGCCTGAATGGGTGCATCTATTTTGTCATACACTAGACATCATACAAATAAATTGGTATTTGGAAACAGAGCTTTGCCATGGAACTAAAGAATGGGACATCTTGTGCCAGGGATTTATAATGACGTTCAACTTTGAGGATGGGTTTGATTGTATAGATGTGGTGCTATAGGAGGTTAAAGCAACAATCTTTAGGATACCACAAGATCCTTTGGACCTGGTCCAACCTGATTGGACTACCTAGCTGAGTCACACACTGGAATTGTTGAAAATGCAACAAGATGATGGAGCTTAGTGAAAAGAAGTTGCCTTCACTAAGTGGGCCCGCAGGCTATGAGTTGAAGGATGCTATTTGTGGATGATTGGTCATGTTGGTAAAAATAGATGGACCTCTATTTTTAGACATATGGGTGGAGTCTATTTTTAGACTGCAGTCTAAAAATAGAACAGTCGAATATTATTAGCTCTTAATAATAATTGGACTATAAACATTATCTTATCCTCTTGCAGCACTTCAGTTCGAGCTACGAATGTGGCACATGCAACTCCCAGAATGAAATACACTTTTCTTATGGCTTATTTGAGCTATTGCATGAAGGACTTCAGTTAGAACTCAAGTGATTGAGTTTGGTGGAGTTGATTGAGGAGTTGATGGAGTTGTGTTCAGTTTGACTTAGTTGAACTAGTTGTATCTAGTTTAACTGACAAATACACTAGTGATGAGTGGTGTGAATTAATTATTAATTAATTCACTAATTATTAACTCATAAATCAACTAAAGAATACATCAGTTAACTCAGTGCATGGGTAGTTCAGTGGAAACAAGTGTTAGAGGTGAGTGAAAGGGCAAGACAACTGTTAGTTGTGACTATAGTTGTGCATGAGATTTGCACAATCAGTGGATTGAGATTGCCAATGAGGATTGCATAGTGAAACATAAGGGAAATACAAGTTTGGATCAGCCATTCTCATCTATTCTCATGCAGGATTGCGCAGTGGAGGCAAGAAAATAGCGGAGGAGATTTGAACCTGTGACTTGATTAAGATCTGAGCTAGTTTTTGTGTAACAGGTGGAGATAGTACTGAGTACTTGTGAGAAGTATTGTACTATGTATTGTTACATGTTCTCAATCAACATAATATACGGATAGTTGGGTGTTCTCATCTGTATGCTTTCCCCGTGATATACTGTGTTGATATGTGTGATTGATGTTTCAATGTGCACATGCGATTGTTTCTTAATTCCACAAAATTGATGATCAACGTAGAGGAGGTTATGTATTATGCATGATTCCACAAATA
>APFE030269072.1:77850-97920 GCA_000404065.3 Pinus taeda | reverse complement strand
ATATAATATACAGATAGTTGGGGGTTTTCAGCTGTATGCTTTCCCCGTGATATACTGTGTTGATATGTGCGATTGATGTTTCAATGTGCGCATGCGATTGTTTCTTAATTTCGCAAAATTGATGATCAACGTAGAGGAGGTTATGTATTATGCATGATTCCGCAAATAGTGTATAATCAGGATAATCTCTGTGAATAAGTGTCATATTATTCAAAATTTCTATAGGAATGCTATAACATGACCGCTGAAGAAGAGTACGAGGATCCCAGAAAGTTTGATATTCCATAAACTGAAGGTCACCGCGAGGTTGAAGGTCCGTAGATAGAAGATCCATACATAACCGTGCTGTTGAAAACTAGGTAGGTCAACATTGGCATAGAGGCAAAACTAAAATTTGCAAATATTGGTGACTATTGGGATGATGTAACAGTAGACAAGGTTGCTGAGCTCCTCTGCGAATATCAGGATTTGTTCCCCACAAATTTTTCTGATTTAAAAGGGATAATAGGAGACCTAGGTGTCATAAAGATCACCCTGAAACTAGACGCGAAACTTGTAAAAAAAAGACCTTACCGCATTAATCCTAAGTATAAGGAAAGGATTTGTGCTGAGTCAGATAAGATGCTCACATCACGAATTATTGAACTAGTGGAAGAATCTGATTGGGTAAGCCCGATAATAGTTCAGGAAAAGGAACATAAAGAAGAAATAAGGATATGCATAGATCTCTGGAAGTTGAATGATGCTTGTGCGCATGATCCTTTCCCGACTCTGTTCACTAATGAGGTCCTGGACAATGTAGGTAGCCAAGAAGCATACTCTTTCACTGATGGGTTCTCTGGGTACCATCAGATTAAAATCACGCTTAAGGATAGAAGCAAGATGACCTTCGTGATTGAAAGGGGATGATTTCAGTACACCGTAATGCCTTTTGGGCCGAAGAATGCGCCAGCAATATTTTCGCGCGTAGTCATTGCGACATTCAAAGACTTCATTCATAAGTTTCTAGAGGTATACTTTGATGATTGGACAATGTTTGGATTAGTCAGGTGTCATGTGGCAAGTCTGCTCTTGATGTTACATATATGTTAGAGATAACAGATCGCGCTCAATCTAAAGAAGTGTCTATTTTGTGTCCCTTTCGAGTTCCTGCTAGGTCATGTGGTATGCAGACAAGGATTGATGGCAGACCCCACGAAGATTGTAGTGATAATCAACTTGGAGGTGCCAAGGAATGTGAAACAGCTGCGCACAACTCTAGGGCATACCAGATACTATGCACAGATCACTGCGCCCATGGAGAAGTTGTTGAAAAAGGATGCTACGTTTTGTTGGAATGATGAATTCCAGAGGAGCTTGGATGTGATGAAAGAGAAAATGGTCACCGCGCCAATCCTAGTCTTCCCGGACTAGAAGAAGGAATTTCATGTGCACATGGACGCCTCATGTATTGCGTTGGGGGTCGTGCTGACATAGGTGGGCGAGGGGGAATTGAACCATCCTATAGCATTTGCGAGCATGAAGCTATCTAAGGCTGAGAAGAACTATTCCACCACAGAGCGTGAAGGACTAGACATGGTGTACGTGCTCCAAATTTTAGGCACTATTTGCCGGGTGGACATTTTAAGATGTATACGAATCATTCTGCATTGAAATACCTGGTCAATAAGGCTGTGTTGGGGGGAATATCTGCAAATGGTTGTTGTTGTTCCAGGAGTATGACTTTGAAGTTATTGTGAAGCCAGGATGACTGAATGCGGGACCTGATCATCTGTTGCGCATTGAAACGGGAGAGGAACCTACTAATTTGGAGGAGGAGTTGCCTGATGCACAAATATTTGTAGTGCATGTCGCGAAGATATCATACATTTCATGATGGCGAGAAATGCTTTAGAAGGGTATACAAGCTAGCAGAAGGAGTTAGGAGTGTGCGCGACATACTTCTCCGCCATTGTAGGGCACTTGTACAAAATGGGATCAGACGAAATATTGCGACATTATGTATCTGACTTTGAACAAAGCAGTGTTCTCGCGGATGCTCATGGAGGAGTTGCAAGAGGAAATTATGAAGGAAACGAAACAACATATAAGTTTCTGCGTGTTGGGTTGTGGTGACCAACCCTGCATAAGGATGTGAAAGCATATTGTAGGGCATGTGACGCAGTTCAGAGGACTAGTAGTCCATCGCAGAGGGATGAACTGCCTTTGATGCTGTAGGTGACGTTACAACCATTCGAGAAATGGGTGATTGACTTTGTGGGTCCAATTCAACCTTAAGGAAAGAAGACAGGTGTGTGGTACATCATCACCGTGACTGAGTACTTGACCAAGTGGGCAGAGGTGCAGATTGTGAAGGACTGTACAGGTGCGACAACGTCAAAGTTTATTTTTGAATACATGTTGAAAAGATTTGGCTATACAAAGATATTGATGAGCGATCGTGGTACACACTTTCTTAACAAAACATTCAGCGCGTTGACAGAAGAATTTCAGGTGTATCATCAGAAGAGTATTCCTTATCAACTGCAGGCCAATGGGATAGTGGAAGAATTCAATAAGATACTGGATAATGCACTGACGAAGGTCTACAATGCTTAGAGAAATGACTGGGATGTGTGCATACCAGCGGTGCTATGGGCCTACAGAATGACTTGCAAGAAGTTGACTGGGCAAACGCCTTTCAGACTCGTGTATGGCATAGAAGCTGTGATGCTAATGGAATACATTGTACCTAGGCTGCACATAGTGGGACTCACAGGAATGGCAGACCGTGGAGCCCTAGAAGAGAGGCTTGCGTAGAAAGAAGAGCTTGAGGAGGATTGATTTCTAGCTGGATTTCATCAACAAGTTCAAAGGAGCGCAAAAAGGCATGGCACAATCGACACATCAAACTATGCACCTTCAAGGTAAATGATCTGGTCTTATTATATGACAATAAATTTGATAAATTTCCTGGGAAATTTCAGATGCATTGGCTAGGGCCATATGTCATCAAGGAGATTACCGATGGTGGAGCAGTTCGGTTGGTCAAAATTGAATGGAGAACCCTTCCTAGGGAAGGTGAATGGTAGTCGATTGAAGCCATACACTGGTGATCTAGCTAGGTGACTATATGAGGGAAGCACAATCTTAGCACTCCAGGAAGCTAAAAGGAGGCTCAGGACTATAAGCTACACTGCCCGGGTTGGAGAGTTGCGCGAAGAAAGAATTGCGCAGAATGAGGGAAAGTCACATGGCCCACAACAACGCGCAGAGGGCTGCGCTACTAGGGGAGAAACTGCGCAGAGTAGCTAGAAAGTGACCGTTAAAGTCACTGTTCATGATTTGATGATGAAAGAATGACCAAATGGAGTGGGGGGCAGGGGGCGACATTTAAGTTAGAATTTATGGGCAAGAACTTTGGAAATTTTCCGCCAATCTAGCATTAATGAACCGATTTTGGGGGGAATGGTCAGATTTGAATTCAGAAGTGCCTATAAATTACAGGTGGCTGCCTAGCAAAAAACACTTGGCATTTTGAGAATTGAGTTGTTGAGCTCTCAAGTGCACATGAACCTTGAAACCTTTGAAGTTTTTCTAGCAAGTTCTGTGTTTGAGACATTACCACAGGCGAATCAGGAGCTATTGCGTAGCATTATGTGGATGCCCACTGAAACTATGAGCATGGAAGCAGTGACAACAGAGGGAGCTGTTCCAGAGGTGGCTATGGCAGTAGGAGCTGCCCCGGAGGTTGCGCCTGCAGAGATACCAACTGAAGTACCGAAGTCACCACGATTGCCTAGACCAAGGCCTACCCCGACCAAGGAGGGTCCCAAGGACAAGAAAGGCAAGTAGGCCGTGCCACCACAACCAGTGTTCATATCCCAGAAAAAACCCGCAGAAGGATAAGTCCACCGCACAAGAAAAGGACAAGATGATTAAGTCAGAGTCGAAAGAAGAAGACATTGAGGATATCCCAATGGGTGATGAGGATGCGGGGGTGGAAATAGAGGATGTTGAGATTGAGGGGTCTGACCCCATCACTAAGTTTCCTGAGTATGTTCCTTTGCGCAGGGCCAAGACAAAGGTGCCCAAAGACATTGATGAAAGTAAGGTCACCCTACACAAACCTCTCTTTCTAGACCAAATTGTGTTCAAAGAACCACACTTGGGGCATGTCCCCCTTTTGAAATTAGAAGACTAGGACTTAACGAACACAGAGCAATTTCCTCACCTAGCAATGGATCAACTCATGCACCGCATGTTCCACAAAACCATTGGAGTAACTATGTTGGAGCCGTGGAAGTGGCTGAGAGGCGTGGACAAGGCAGGACTGCTCAACCTGCTATGGGTGCCGCATTATAACCGTGCGCCCATCACAATGGTGGTAATCAAGCAACTAGTATGCTTGGTACATGATGGGTGTTTGTGGCTGGAGGAGGCAATACCCATCACTGATAGGTCGATCCATAGGATCACGTGAATACCATACATAGGGGACAATCTGGCAATGATGTTTGGCGAGAAGGCTAGCGAGCATGCCCTTGCGAAGACCATGATGGAAAAATTTAAGTTGGTAAAGCAACCACGCGGTTACGCCATTTCGAGCATTTGTGATCCTGGGGTCAAATTGGCAATGCAACTCTTAGTAGGGAAGGTCATGCAGACGTGTTGCACATACGAAGTGACGGCACCAGTCGTAGCTTTGGTTGTATCGCTACCTCTGCGGTGAAAACCTCATGAACTACCACAAGGTGCAGGATCTCAGTAAGACAATTCACTATGCATGGCTCTTGCTATCCATGGTGCTGGTAGCATGGGAGCTACCCGAAGATAGTTAGTTTCCTTCAGTTACGTTGGACCTACCAGAGGCTGCAAAGTACGGTTCGCTGTGGGTGACTAAGGATCCTCAAAGGATAAAAGACAACAAGATATTTTTGACCATAATGGAGATGAACGTGCATATGGCCATTAACTGCAAGCCATGGTTATCACCTACTAATTTTGACAGGTTGCAAGAGTACGTGGAATTCAACGCTGACTTCCACCACGTCTCAATACGGGACGAAAGGACCCTGAGAAGAAGTGGAACGAATTTCCCTATTTGGCCACAAATGATGCAATCGGTACAGTCCTTGATTGTTGTCTAGTAGAGTGGCACACTGCCTCAGACTTGGCTGCGGCATCGAGCAAGACTGCTCCACAATGCAAGAAGGAAGAGGCCAAGCTGAAGATGGAACAACTAGCTGTAAATAAGGAAAAAGGATGCTGACGACAAGGCTAAGGTAGAGCACGCTGCCGCGCAGTAGTCAGGTGGGCAGGCAGGAGAAGAGGAGTGCGGCTCTGACGGAGGTCAGAGGTCGCCTTCACCAAAGATAGAGGAAGAAGAGGATGAACAAATAGAACAGGGAGGATTGGACCCAAAGATAACTCTATTCCGTATCAAGCGCACTAGAGAGCCATAAAAAGTAGGGTTGTGGAAGAAGTCCAAGGCTAGCAAGACGTCTCTGGATTCGATCACCCTGACAGAGGGCGATCTGCATGATATAGGGGATGCGGTGCGGGATGCCACACGGAACTGCTGCAACAGTTTGAGCAGCAGTAATAGCAGGCATTGGGGGCCATTCAAACTAGTCTGCGGGAGTTGCAGATCCATGTGTCACAAACTCAGACCAGTGCAACGGCCACTAGTTTGGCCCTTGGCACCTCAGAAGCCGCAGGGATGTTGCGCGCATGGGACCCCCGAGCGATAGTGCTGCTAGATGGAGCCTTGATGACAGCGACTAAAGCTGACAAGCCTGTTGTCAGCACCCTCAAGTGAGTGGGAATTAACTTGGTTGTGCTTCCTACTGAGGCGCTTCATCTTCTGCAGGATGGAGTAATTGCGGAACTTTGGGCCTACGAAGAACGCACTTTACAAGTGATCAATGAGCAAAAGGTCAACAACGATCAGTTGGCTGTGAAAAGAGACTCCGCCATCAACCTCGTGACCAAACTCATAGATAAGAATCAACACCTAACTAAGGTTGTATATGAGGCATGCCGGACTATCCCGGAGTTGGATATCCCCGAGGCTGAGCTAGTGGATGTGCGGGTTCAAAAACTTGCTGTGGGAGTGTGTGATGCATGCACAGATTTGGCCAAGGTTCAACTAGAGCTAAATCTAAATATCATGGAATTGCAGTTGAAGGCCTAGCCTTTGACTCCGTTGGAAGTCATGGAGCAACACGTGACTGCTATGGCAGGTGTGGTAGTAGCAGTAGCAAGTGAAGTGATAGAATACACAACACTTTTTGAGCAGTCGCTTGAGATACTCACCAACCTGCAAGAAGACCCCATTGTGGAGAGGCTAGAGATAGAAGTGCGGGCACTGCAACAGTGCTAGGACGAGGTTAAAGTGACAACGCACACTGTCACCATAATGCAAAGACTAGAAAAGTTATAGGAGGCCAAGGAATTGAAGGAACAGGTAGACGGAGCTCTACACAAGGAAGCCGTGCTGAAGGCTTGCTTGAAGCCCTGGTTGGATGAGGCCTATGTGATCACAACCACCATCGAAGGCAAGTTGGCTAGTCTACAAGAGACTTAGCAGAAGCTATAGGCTGATGGCGCAGTACCAACAATAGAGTAGTTGGTTAAAGAAATGAATCAGGTGACAACACAGTGCATCACCGAGGTAGCAGTTGCCCAAGTCGAGCTGGGAGGTCTTTGCGACAAGATCTCCACACCATCCAAGTGACTGAAGGGCAAGTCACCATGTTTGTGTTGGGGGCTTGTTGGGAATAGGTCCCCTGGGGGTCAATTTTGGGGTTACAAACCCAAGTTTTGGGGTAGAAGGCCCGAATTTTGTATGAAGAATGTAAAGTCTTTGAATTTTGTGGTCACGGAGCACGAAGATACCTGAAGTCAAAAAGGGTTTTCCACCCTTAGTTTAGGTAGGTTGTGTCAGTTTTGGAGATTCTCCCTTGGTCCACGGACCATGGGATTGTATATAAAGGAGAGTCTTAGAGAGTCTAAGGGAGGAAGTAGTCATAAGTCATTGATGTAATAGGTTGGGGAGAGCTAAGAGCGAGGGTCTTAGTAGAGAAAAAGGATCTGCAGTTGAGTGCGCAGAGGCCTAGGGTAGAAGTCTACAGTTGAGTGCGCGGACCCCTGTAGCTGTGTGCACAGGGCAGTTAAAGTATGTATTGAAAATTTGAATCATCAATAAAGAGAAGTGTTCTGAACTTACTATGTACTTTCCATTTGTTTAACGTTATTTTACTACTGTTATGAATGCTGTGATTATGCTATGTTGAATGTTAAGTTTAAGACATAATGTTAAGTTAATGCGCCAAAATATATGTTTCCATCTATTGCATGAATGCAAGTAATAGTATATGTTTGCGCAAGGATAATCTTACTTGTATGGTAAAGTTGGCTAATACTTAAGACAATTTGGGGACTAAGTCGGTAACCTAGTTACAGAGGCATGTAAGTGCCTGAATCATTGTCTAAGGTTTCGCAAAGGGAAATCAGGTACCTTCACGGAGGTCTTAAAAGAAGGAAATGAAGTAGATTGATAAGCTCTAAGGGATTATTGGCCTATGCGAAGACAGGAGTGAGGATATAAAATCGACATCACGACTATCTCAGGGTGCAAAACTTGGTTCCTGCATCCCCCTATACTGCTTCGGGTGAGTCTTTAGTCCACACTCCACGGATTGATGCCAAAAGGGCCAGTAGTGTAGGGATTTGATTGGCTGCTTAATGCTGAACCTGGGTCAGGGCCCATCAAGCCAACAGGAAGGGAGTTACAACCACCTGATCTCATTTACCAGCTCCTACCAGAAGGTATCTCCTGTTGGGTGTGGAGCATGATTATTTAGAGGTCTTTGTTTCAGCTGGATGTATACCCCAGGAAGATTGTACACCCCTCCATGTGGGGGGGACTTGTCTCGCACCGCAGGGGTTTGGGGGAGACCATCCCCCCTGGCTAGGGGGTCCGGGGGCCCGGTCCCCTAGCGAGGGTTTTGGGAGTAGCGCCCTCGAAGCTAAAAATAGATGTAAAATTGCCTTGTAAAAGTATAGTAATTTCTATTCAATCTGGGCCGTTCATTAGGCGGATGATTTGATGGTAGAATTTATGTTTAGTTTAGGGTTTTTTGCCCTAGAAGGCAACCCCTCTCTTTGTATGAGGGCATTGTATTGAGGTTGTATAATATATGTGTATTCTTAGAGTGAGAAACAAAGAGGTTAGACTATGAGAGAACAACAGAGGATATTACAACGGATCTGCTGTTGGTTGTGTCTCTTCATTTTGCTGGATAATAGAAAGGAAGGATTGGCTGTTTGAGGTGGACGTAGCCCAAACTGGGTGAACCACATATATATGTATCTCTCTGGTTTTATGTGTTTGTGTTTTTCCGCATATTATATGTCTTGCATTTCTCTGTCATATATAATATTTTTCTAACATCTCCTACCCCCTCATTGAAGGTTTCAATCCTCAACACCTTGTGGACCACATTTCAGAATGTTTCACACTAGATCCACCAATCAAAAAACCATAAAACAACCTGTATGCCACCTTTCATCATATTTTCACACTGGAACCACATCAACAATAAGCCTAAACTAATATACTAATTTGGATGTTGAATCACAGAATCTGAATACAATCACTGAATCACCGCTGAATACCAACTGAATCACTGAAGCAACTGAAACACTAAATATTGAATATCCATAATGAGATCATACCAATGCATAATAAACCATCATTATATCAAGCCATAAATCAATCCACATAATAATAAGCCAGAAATTAAGATCATAGCCACACAATCATCAACACAAAAGTAATATGTAGTCATTATCATAAATTATATGCGATTGTTTTGAAGCATAACTGCATATATATGCACGTCCTCTAAATACAACTTGCAAACAAATCTAAAATCATTGAATTTTAAAACTGAATCATTGCATCATTCATTGAATTACTCACATACTGAGTCACAATAACAACTTAATCACAAATTAACATCCTGTAGCATCATCACTAACCAACATTCCAATCCAAAATCAAATAAACCCATCCAAGCCTACCAGACACAGACCATGATTATTAAGACATCATTGACAGACAATAACAAATAGGACAAACATCATCATCTGCCATCATCTAGTAGCAATTCAAACCCTAGTACATATATGTGACCTCCATAAAACAAATTTGCATGTGTACACTATTACTATGCATAATACATGCGTATATATACCAACATACTAAATAAAATATCATAGAATGTATATGTGACTGTTCTGAACTAGATCCGCGTATATATGTGGCTTTACTGAAGAAAACCAATGTATAGATCTTAAACTATTGAATCAGATCTTCACTGCAAATAACAACATACTTTCTGCAAACTTTCAAATCACAAATCAATTCAAACACATTCAAATAGATCTTGCATCATTATATATTAAAAAATAAACAAATCAATCAAGTATAACCATTAGTGCTCAATGCACTTTCAAATCTTCTAGATCGGAGTCATCTCTTTGCTCCTTGGTGCACACCTATTTCAGATTAGATCACACATGAATGACTATTCACTTGCACAAATAACATCTTAATCTCCATTTCCTTATATGGTTTTTTCCTTAACCAATACCTTAGGTAAATCCCTAGGTAATGTTGTTAATATTTGTTGACAGGATCAAATAAACATTTATGCCCTAATTACTATGGGAAAATACTATGGTAATGACCCCTGATATCCATATTTCCATGGTTCGAATTATGTACATGATTTTTTATCACAAGACCTGCTTATGTATGCAACCCTTCTTCACAGAAACTGCGTATGCTTTTCAAACTTCACATTTTTATCCATATATAACTAAACTGCCATTTCTCTGTCCATATCCTTTGTACCAATATTCCTGATAGATGCATTCATTCCATGACCATAATAATATTACCATGTTGACATTAAGTACATCTTTGTCAAGTAGGTTTCCATCAAGGATAACACATTATCCATAATGCCAATGATCTCCCCCTTTGGACTTGATGGAAACCACTTTAGTGTTTGGAAAACCATCTGTAAAAGCACCTGCAAACACCAAGTCTTCTCTCCCCCTTTGACATGAAGGGAAAATGATTGAATTACCAGTCTGAATGATGTAGTTCCCTTGTAGACATGATCTACTAATATGAATCTTGAAATATGCATACTGACCATGCTCCCCATGGGCATATGTTGGACCTTCTAAAGATATGCAATACAAGACTTGAAATATATGACCTTTCCTTTCGTTGATGATTCTATGCTCCCATGATTACATGAAACACTCAACATATTGGGTTTACATATTGTACCCAAATTTTACATCAATTACCCAAAATCACGGGGTTACATGACATGACTTGATCCTAATAGAAAATAAAGAGTCATATCATGACATAGTTCAATTTTGTTGAAGGATCTCGAGAGGATTTACTAGAAATCAGATCATCAGACATGATACCTCTGCCAAGTTTTTGAAGTCAACAAATATTGGAGCAA
Source organism: Pinus taeda (assembly GCA_000404065.3). Taxonomy (NCBI): domain Eukaryota; kingdom Viridiplantae; phylum Streptophyta; class Pinopsida; order Pinales; family Pinaceae; genus Pinus; species Pinus taeda. Next base: position 87,382 of record APFE030269072.1, on the reverse strand, counting down.
CTCACACAGAAATTGGGAATTTGTTGGAGAACTTTAAAACTGACATCATGAGTTCAATGTCTTCTGAGTTTGATGTATTATAGACAAAGCAAAAATAGAGAGAAGTTGAGCAAGCATTGGTCATTTTCTACTCTCAGTGTTGAAAGAAGCATCCCTTGAGGGAATGCCCACTTAATAGTTGCACCATATGTGAACATAATCATTCCACAGATCAATGCCCTTCATTACCTGTACTTAAGGCAATTTACAAAGAAGCAGGGGAAGATGTTGAAGCAACCTACTTTGTTGGATATAAAAGGCCTTGATAACTTAGACCACTAGGTATGATGCAAGACTCTCTTTCTCCTTTTAATTCTCTGTCTAATGTATATCATATTCAACAACCACCCTAGTAGTTTCAATATCCAACAATTTCATGGCATCCCCCTCATACTTCTTTGGTGCAATATCTTATGACTTGGCCTTAGTGGCTTGTTTCTTCATGGCCTCAACCTTGGTGAGGACATGTTCTTCCAAACCAGATGCCTATGCAATTACCAATGCAAAAAAAATTACAACTCCCTTCCAATGTGCTTGTGAGTGGTTCGTTACTGCTCCCATGGATTCTTGCATTACCCAATCCCAACCCTAATAATAAGGTAGTACAATAGGTAGAATCCTCAATTTTTCCTACTTACTGCATTTCATCGGTAGAATGTAATGAAATTCAACTTCGATTAGCTAGGAAAATAACCCCCACCCCCCTGTCATAATAGAAAATGAGGATGTAAACTTATTAAGGGGAGGATATGTGATTCAAGGTTCTGAAGGAAAACAATAGGTTGTAACAATTGATGATACACATAGTGTTGAAATAGTGGATGAGACTATAACAACCAACACTAAAGCTAGTTCTCTTGTAAAAACTAATGCCATTGTAACAATAGATATTTCCCCAGTTGTGAAACCTGTAACAATTACTAAAAGTGAGACTTATTTTAGCTCACCTTATCTTGAAAGATTATTTGAGGTTAAAAATGTTCTCCAAGTAGAATCTGATTTTTTAACATAATTGAAAAAATCACATGTTTGTATTCCTTTGCTTCAAGAAATTCAAGATGTTCCCATTTATTCTAAAACAATTAAGGAATTGTGTGGTAAAACACAAGGTATAAAACCCAGGGACCCTCTTATTGTGCATCATATTAGGAGAAATTTGAGGTCTAAAATGGGCTTACTAAGGAAAATGTACAATCAAAATTCACTTTATGAGAACCAATCACATTTTAGGGGATGACATCATCTCCGATGATTGAGTTGACATTACTTGAGTTAAAGGTACTTACTTGTCACGTTCTCAATGGTGGATAAAAATTCATGGTTAACCATGGTAGTATTTTAAGTAATTTTAAAGTCACAAAGTAAAATACTCATAGTAAAAGTCATTTCACATTTTTTGAATAAAATATTATTATTGTCATTTCATATTTTTTGAAAGAAACAATGCATATCTCTATACAATCTTCATGTCTTTACACACTTTTCAATAAATATTATATTTGTATATTTTCATATATTTATTTTTAAATTAATATATTCATCTCATTTTATTTAATATTACAATGAAAATTAATTATAAGTTAATATCTATACATATATATTATACATGTGAAATAAAAATGTGTCATTTTAATTTTAGGATAAATCAAATCCATGAATAATATTATTACAATATTAATAGCAAAACAAACATATTAAAACTAGCAAATGCTGCAGATGTTGCAAAGGAAACACCGTAAGGCATAAATTCGAGAAGCATTGTGACATTATAAAGAATCATTGAAGAAAAAAATGAATAAACAAAATGCGTTTCAAAAGTAGAAGATAAAAAGAAAACACTTACATTACCTGGGTCCATTATCATGGGATAGAGGGTATATACATCCCAATTTCGAGAAAAACCCAAATTCCTAGAAGCCTGATACTTGTTCAAATTTGGGTTGGCTTGGACTAACTACGTCATGACCTGCATGAATGTCTTCTATATATACTAACTCGACACTTCGAGGGTTTCACCGCACTAATATATTTCAAAACTCTGTGAGGAGGCTTGATTCTACAGTCCAGACTACACAACATGAGCTTAGAATGTGTTAAAAGAAACTTTTTAGGAAGACCTACAGTATGTATGAAATAGTCCTTGATTTTTTGCACTTTATCCATGGAAAGAGCTAGTATGATTGGGTTCCTCCTAGCAAGCTCCTTGACATCATCTTCTGGGAGGCCAAAACTTGCCAAATGATTCAATTTATTTTCCAAAATTTTATGCCCATTACTAAGCATTAAAATCTAAGATGCCCATTTGAAAACCCTGGATACATGAGTGTCTGATTCAAACAGGTTTCGAACATACTGGATGTTGGGGTACAAAGTCTTCTCTAGATTTTTGCCAAGCAATAATAGATAGAGAATTTGAGATCGAAAGCCATTAATGTTGCTACAAGTTGCAATGTGTCTAAAAAACATCATTTATATGCTGATAAAGTGAGTGCCAAATTGCAGTGCACTAAGTAGTGTAGATAATGTGCCACATGACTTTGTAGTTGCCTTTCCAAAGTTGGTTTTTATAAATAGCTAGTCTTAAACCATGAACCTGACAAGCATCACTAGTTTGCCATAATCTTTCGAGATTTTGACATCTTTTATTTTTGTAAGCAATAGGTTATATTGAACTACCCTTGTCAAAGTAAGCTTCTTGGTGTATTATGGATTTGTGAAACTTAAATTTAAAAAGGCAACTGAATGAATGGTTGGGAGCAGATTGGGTTAGTTTCTAGGTCAAGCCAACGATTTAGCAACCTGGAAACAATCCCTAAATCCACCCAGATCCGAGGAATGTAAACCTATGTAAGTTACAAGTGTAAGAAAACAAGAAACAAAGAACATAGTAATTTAGTTCATGATTTAAGAAATGACTGCGACCGTGTGTATATAAACTCTTAAGAGACAAAGATTACTCATAAGAAATGAAATCATAATCCATGAAAACATACTGGATGTTGAGGTACACAGTTTTCTCTAGATTGCTACCAAGCAATAGTAGATAGAGAATTTGATATCGAAAGCAGTTAATGTTGCTGCAACTTGCAATGTATCTAAAAAACATCGTTTATATTTTTCCATAAGAAATTTCAAGTCATTAAGATTATGATAATAGGTGGCCTCTGGAGTACGCTGAGTTGATTTTTCAAGCATTGCATGTTCCTCTACTAATCGACCAGTCTTGTCAATATCTCCATTGTCTGCTGCCATGCTCATTTTCGCTATCTGCATAGCATGTCTACAAGCATCAATTTCTCTTTCTTGCACATTCAATATTCATTCAGTAGACCGTTGTTTAAGAGGTGGCTTCTAATCCATGTTGATATGTGGAGTTCCTAATAAAAGAAGAATGAGGGATACTTTCCTTCATTATACTTTTAGACTTCATTACAAAAATAAAGACATCACAAAGGTAAAATTCATTTTCCAACATGTTCTAATATGCTTAGGCATGAGTTGTTTCATGATCAAATTATTAAGACTTGTAATAGCTCACCTTGTGGAAACATAGAGGTTCTGAAGTAGAAAATTTTCACTGCTTCACTTTTACTTAAAGTAGCAATGACATATTTGTCAAATTTCTTTGATTATGTTAAAATGAAAATTTCAGATCCTAGAAATTTTGGAGGAAAAAAATATTAGTGCTAGGTGCTTTCAACTTTCTCCATGGTAGACGCTAGTTTATTGATATATGTATGTGCAATATTTTTACTAGTTTGTGGTACCATAGAAGGTGACTCTTCTCTCTAACTTAAGCTTGTTGATGACACCTTTGTAAAACTTACCTCAACATCAAGAAACAAAGAACAAATTCACTGCGTATACAAACTCTTAAGAGACAAAGATTAATCATAACTAGTGAAATCATAAGCCAAAAAAACTCTTTAATGAGCTAACCAAAACAAGATATATTGCCATAAATAAAGTGACAAAATCTACAAGATATAATCCATGTCAAACCAAGTATCCATTTCACTAAGTTCAAATAATTTAGAGATCGAATATATATATATATAATTATATATATAATTGCAACATGTCTAATTAATTTGAAAGAAAACATGCCCAGAAAATATTACAACTCCTTCTAAGAAAAGAGACCAGAGTTCATTATATCTAGGCAAGTTAACTGCAGTGATACACAGAGCTTCTTGAAAGAACAAAACAAAAAATAACATATCATAACTTAGTACATTAAGCAAACAATTGTATATCCTGATACTTGTTCAACTTTGACTTGGCCTAGAATGACTTCGCCATGACCTGCATAAATTTCTTATGTATATACTAACTCGATGCTTTGAGGGTTGCATTGCAATAATAGATTTCAAAAATCTGTGACGAGGCTTGATTCTACACTTTAAACTACACAACATGAACTTAGAATGTGTTAATTTTTTTTTGCAGGAAGTCCTACGTTATGTATGAAATAGTCCATGATTTTCTGCACTTTATCCATGGAAAGAGCTAGTATGATTAGGTTCCTCCTGGCAAGATCCTTGACATCATCTTTTGGGAGGCCAAAACTTGCTTCAATTTCTTTTCCAAAATTTCAGGCCCATTACTAAGCATTAAAATCTGAGATGCCCATTTGAAAACCCTGGATACATCAATGTCTAATCCAAACAAGTTTCAAACATATTGGATGTTGGGGTCCATAGTTTTCTCTAGATTGCCGTCAAGCAATAATAGATAGAGAATTTGAGATCGAAAGCCATTAATGTTGCTACAACTTGCAATGTATCTAAAAAACATCGTTTAAATTTTTCCATAATAAATGCTAAGTCATTAATATTCCGATAATAGGTGGCCTCTGGAGTAAGTTGAGCTGATTTTTCAAGCATTACAGGTTCCTCTACAATCGACCAATTTTGTCAATATCTCCAATGTCTACTGCCATGCTCATTTTCGCTATCTGCATAGCATGTCTACAAGCATCAATTTCTCTTTCTTTCACATTCAATATTAATTCAGTGGACCGTTGTTTAAGAGGCGCCTTCTAATCCATGTTGATATGTGGAGTTCCCAGTAAAAGAAGAATGAAGGATAATTTCCTTCATTATACTTTTAGATGACATTAGAAAACTAAAGACATCGCAAAGGTAAAATTCATTTTCCAACAGGTTCTAATATGCTTGGGCATGAGTTGTTTTGTGATCAAATTATTAAGGCTTGTAATAGCTCACCTTGTGGAAACATAGAGGTTCTATTGAAGTAGAAAATTTTCACTGCTTCACTTTTACTTAAATTAGCAATGATAGATTTGTCAAATTTCTTTGATTTTGTTAAAAATTGAAAATTTCAAATCCTAGAAATTTTGGAGGGAAAAAATATTAGTGCCAAGTGCTTTCATCTTTCTCCATGGTATACGCTAGTTTAATGATATATGTATGTGCAATATTTTCCCTAGTTTGTGGTACCATAGAATACGACTCCTCTCTGACTTAAGCTTGCCGATGACACCTTTGTAACACTTACCTCAACATATTGAGGAGTTTTTCTTTTCCAAATAGACTTATTACCATCCATTATTTCCATATCTATGACTGCAAAGTCCTCTTCCATGACATTTTAATATCTAGATCTTGAATCTTCCAACAACACATTATTTCAATTGTGCTTGTTAACTTAAATTTTGGTAAGACGTTTTCCATTGGTAAGCACATGAGTAGTCTGAGACTTTTTTAAAATCAATGGAGAATTTAATACTATGTGTTTAGAACTTCATTATCATTTCCTAAAAATTGCATTCCATCTAGATGACTCACATGTAAACCCAAAAATTCCTGTTTAGGAGAGTTCTCATTAATGTGAACCAAAGGTCCCGAATGATTCTACACCTGCTCGTAAATATAAAAAAAATGCACTTTGATTTGCGAGTATTATTGTGTCATCTTAATATGTTGATTACTATCCGTATTTAAAAAGAAGTTTGTCTTTGTTAAATCACTTGGGTTATTGAGAGATTATGGATTAATTTTTAAGTCCTCTTAGTGGTTGAGTCTTTTTGGATGAATCTACTGGTTATAAATTATCTTAAAATATAACAGTGACCAATCTCCAAATCCATAAATTACATATATATAAATAAAATATTTCTCCATTGAAAAGCCATAAATATCCAACTAAAATATAAATAAATAAATAAAATAGTTCACCATCAGGCCATGAATATCCAGCTGGCTGCAGAGTATTACATACAAACTTTCCATATTCCCATGGAAAGTCCATAAGAAATGACACAGTTTCCATTGTTACAACCCGTGAACCAAAGGTTTTGAAACCTCTTGTAATCCAACCATTGTAATGTCTGCTTCAACAATATCCACATCATGCTTTTGTGGAATAACATGACTACTTTCATCCAAAATCGTGTTAGGGTCCCATCCTAACCCCCTTATTTATGTAATGGGATCACGTCATAGTCAAGAGTCAATAAAGCCCATATTAATAATTGTAAGTGGTTAATCCACAATTAATAACGGAACCACAGTTAGTTGCAAATGGGCCATAGTATAGATAGATGGTATTAATAAAACCCATTGATTGGCCTGTGTATTGCATGTATGAGTCTTTATAAGGGATAGAGACTCCCGCGAGGAGCATCGTGTCTTATTTTGTAATCGAGCTCTGCTCTATTGGAGGTTGCCCCTCGAAGAGGCAATGAAACATACTCTACTGAATAATAAAATCATTGCTATTCTGTGTTCTGGGTATCTTTTCTTCACATATTCTGATTGGGTATCATTTTGCAGGTTAAGAGCATAACAAGTGATATCAGAGCACTTTCCAGGGCGGTGGGATCTCCAATTCTTAGCAATTTTTTTTTTTTTTTTTTGGCTAGAGACGTGTTCCGGCGTCTTTAAACCACGGGATTTGTCGTTGAGCGCATAAACCTGTGGATTTGGGGAGGCATGCACACAGGAAATACAAGAGGTGGTCACGTCTATTGGAATCCTTTGTAACCCCTATGGGTACCCCTTCGAGTAGTAGCGCATTAGACAGAACCGCGCACAGACTGTCTTCCACGTACCCTCTGGGTATATCGGAAGCCCCTAGGCTCCCTGGAAACCTCGCCTTAGATAAACTGTCGGTTGTCTTGTTGCTACAGTACACTGATAACAACACTCGGAGAGATTACTCGCCTGTACGATAGGGTAGTCAGGTTGTACGGCTAAGGGTACGGTCGATCCTCCTTAGTTAAAGCCCTGAAACATTGGGCCGAGTACTACTGCCAGACCCTTATGTATATTGCGATCTGTAGCCCCTGACACTCCTCAAGACCATAGTTCCCTTTTCTATCGGGGGATCGCACATCATCTATTCTAGATCCACTTGTGCAAAGGGGTGCAGCAGTAGTAGACATCAATCCCGCAGTCTCTAGTTCACAGATCAGTCATTCCGATTTATTAGATCCAGCAGATCCGCAGCAGTAGTCTGTTCCGCCACCCAGAGCTATCCGATCTGCCATTTAAATCTGTCAGATCCACCAGATCGGAGTTGTGAGAAGGGTTCCTATACCAAGGTAAAATTTTCGCAGGACTTTTGGCCGCATTGACATTTTGAGGATTTGGCGACTGCAGTATTGATCAGGAAGGAGTAAAACTCCGTTCGGAGTTTTCAAAAAAAAAAAAAAAAAAAAAAAAGAGATCTTCCGGGGTGCTTATTGGTGATCTAGCCCATCAGAATCAGGACAACGAGCTGAGCATGGTGGTACCATTCAATTATTAGAGAATTTTTTTTTTGGCGGTCCCAATTTTTCATCAGGTTGGTGTATGGTAAAAACTAGAGCTCAAGCGATGGCCAATGAAAGACAAACTTGAAGAATCCATGCAATCCCTCCGCAATCAGCTTAACGGACTATGTAGCCAGATCGAGAAAATAATCCCGAAGGACAAGGAGCAAGCCCACGAGGAGGCGTATAATGGCAATGGATACCATGAGGGTGAGTCTAGCCACTCTCCTCACCTCTGGCACACCCACCAGCAACCCAGTCAGCGACCTCCCAAGTTGGATATGTATAAATTTGATGGTTCTCACCCGTCGGCATGGATAGCACAAATGGAACAGTATTTCAAACTGAATCGCATCTTAGATGATGCGACTCAGCTTATGTTGGGGAGCATGTACTTGGACAATGAAAGGTGGCAATGGTGGGAATTGCATCAACGTTGCAATGGACCTTTTAGGACTTGGACCCAATTTACAAAAGCTCTTCAAGACCAATTTGACCAGGAATCCTCTTTTTTGGGTCGTCTTACTAAGCTCCGACAGAATGGTACAGTGGATGAATATATTACAGCTTTTGAAGCCTTAGCCTTCCGTACTTGGGGTCTCTCAGATGTATTCTACACGGAATGTTTTATCAGCGGTCTTAAAGAAGCTATCAAAGCCCAAGTCCTACTGCACCACCCTCCCACATGGACAGAGGCTTGCAAGGTAGCTCGTAACGTGGAACGTGCATTAGCAACCCAATACAGTCGCTCAAATTTCTCTGCTAAAGGTCGTCCCTCACAGGCTCACAACACGACTCAAACACTTAAGGTCCAAAAGGTGTCACCTGTGGAAATGGCCGAAAGAAGAAAGCAAGGCCTATGTTACTATTGTGATGAAAAATACTCCCCAGGTCATAAATGCAAGGAGCCCAAATTTTTCCAAATTGATGCCACTGACTACAACTCAACAGAGGAAGATCCACCACTGGAGGAACATGAGCCGCTAGAAGAAGACAACCAAAAGGACAATGTCTCTGACAAACCAGTTATTTCGTTGCATGCTTTGGTAGGGATTTCTTCCCCTAAAACTCTCAAAATCAGAGGTTTTATTAAACATCGCCCAGTAGTAGTCTTGATTGACAGTGGAAGTACACATAATTTCATGCATCAAAAAGTCGCAGAAGCAATGCATTGTTTTGTACGAGCAGTTTCTAACTTCCAAGTTCAAATTGCGGATGGAGGCACAATGAAATGTGAAGGCCGCTGTGAAAATGTCAAAATTCAAATGGGGCATTATCAGTTGAAAACCCACATGTTTTCCATACACATGGGGGGTTGCGACATTGTCCTCGGCGCTGAATGGCTCCACACTCTTGGGCCAATCACAATGGATTTCCAGGAGTTATATATGAGTTTTAAGCAGAACAACTACACACATACCCTCCGTGGACTCTAGGCGGGAGCCCCCTCTATCATCAGCTCGCATAGGATGGAAAAATTGTTAAAAAAGGGAAATCATGGAGTTGTAGCTCAATTTAATGCCTTCCAGGCAGTCAAAACCAAGCCTTTGCCAATTCATCCTGAGATGCAATAGATTTTAAATAACTATCTGCCGGTATTTGACAAGCCTCATGAGCTTCCACCCTCGCGAGGGGAACATGATCATAGCATCACCTTGGTTCCAGGGGCCCAACCCCCAAATGGGCGCCCATACAGATATCCGTTCACCCAAAAGA
>APFE030269072.1:62257-75590 GCA_000404065.3 Pinus taeda | reverse complement strand
CAAAATGACTCCCTATGAAGCAGTATATGGTCAACTCCCGCCTTCACCTACTTCGTATCTCAAGGGATGCGCAAAAGTACAAGCAGTGGATCAACTCCTACAACACCGTGCAACCATGCTCGCTCGTCTTCGAGAGAATCTTCATCAAGCTCAGAACTGCATGAAGCAATAGGTAGACCAGCATCCCTCAGAGCGCCAATTTCAAGAAGGGGATCAGGTCTTTTTACGGCTCCAACCTTATAAGTAAACATCACTCAAAGAAAAGGGGTGTCAGAAACTCTCTCCCAAATTCTACGGACCATATCAAGTACTTCAACGCATTGGAGAAGTGGCCTACAAGTTGGCCTTGCCACCTACTGCAAAAATCCATCCAATTTTCCATGTCTCATGCCTCAAGAAAGTGTTTGGGAAAAATTGCAGAATTCAGACCAGTCTACTTGAATTGGACGAAGAAGGGTCCATCTGGCTTCAACCTGAACAGGTCCTAGACACACGAGACAAGCAACTGCGCGACCGCATGATTAAAGAAGTCCTCGTCAAATGGAAAGACACCTCTCCGGAAGATGCAACTTGGGAACCAGCCACTATTCTTCAGCAGTTTCCGCAGCTTCAGCCTTGAGGACAAGGCTAGTCTTAAGGGGGAGGGCATGTTAGGGTCCCACCCTAACCCCCTTATTTATGTAATGGGATCACGTCATAATCAAGAGTCAATAAAACCCATATTAATAATTGTAAGTGGTTAATCCACAATTAATAACGGAACCACAATTAGTTGCAAATGGGCCGTAGCATTAGATAGATGGTATTGATAAAACCCACAGTATTGGCCCGTGGTATTGCATGTATGTGTCAGATATATATATTGATAGAGACTCCCTGCGAGGAGCATCGTGTCTTATTTTGTAATCGAGCTCTGCTCTATTGGAGGTTGCCCCCTCAAAGAGGCAAGTGAACACTACTCTCTGAATAATAAAATCATTGCTATTATGTGTTCTGGGTATCTTTTCTTCGCATATTTTGTATTTGGGTATCATTTTGCAGGTTAAGAGCATAAAAAATCGAATAGAACATTCCTTGCAAGGGTGCAAGATTGGTTGAAGCTCAACTAAAAATGACTAGTGACAAGGAAGCTCCTTGACATCATCTTCTGGGAGGCTAAAACTTGCCAAACATACATCAATGTCTAATCCGAATAGGTTTCAAACATACTGGATGTTGGGGTACAAAGTTTTCTATAGATTGCTTCCCAACAATAGTAGATAGAGAATTTGAGATCGCAAGCCATTAATGTTGCTACAACTTGCAATGTATCTAAAAAACATCGTTTATATTTTTCCATAAGGAATGGTAAGTCATTAAGATTCCGATAATAGGTGGCCTCTGGAGTAAGCCGAGCTGATTTTTCAAGCATTACAAGTTCCTCTACCAATCAACCAGTCTTGTCAATATCTCCAATGTCTTCTGTCATTCTCATTTTCACAATATCTCCAATGTCTTCTGTCATTCTCATTTTCACTATCTGCATAGCATGTCTACAAGCATCAATTGCTCTTTCCTACACATTCAATAGTAATTCAGTAAACCATTGTTTAAGAGGTGGCTTCTAATCCATGTTGATCTATGGAGTGCCCAATAAAAGAAGAATGAGGGATCTTTTCCCTCATTATACTTTAGACTTCATTACAAAACTAAAGACATTGCAAAGGTAAAATTCATTTTCCAACAGGTTCTAATATTCTTGGGCATGAGTTGTTTCGTGATCAAATTATTAAGATTTGTAATACCTCACCTTGTGTAAACATAGAGGTTCTATTGTAGTAGAAAATTTTAACTGCTTCACTTTTACTTAAATTACCAATGAAAGATTTGTTAAATTTCATTGATTTTGTTAAAAATGAAAATTTCAGATCCTAGAAATTTTGGAGGGCAAAAGTATTAGTGCCAAGTTCTTTTAGCTTTCTCCATGGTAGACACTTGAGGGTTGCATTGCACTAATATATTTCAAGACTCTGTGAGGAGGCTTGATTCTAGACTCTAAACTACACAACATGAGCTTAGAATGTGTTAAAAGAAACTTTGCAGGAATCCCTACAGTATGTATGAAATAGTCCATGATTTTTTGCACTTTATCCATAGAAATAGCTAGTATTATTGGGTTCCTCCTAGCAAGCTCCTTGACATCATCTTCTGGGAGGCCAAAACATGCCAAATACTTCAATTTGTTTTCTAAAATTTCAGAGATGCTCATTTGAAAACCCTGGATACATCAATGTCTAATCCGAATAGGTTTCAAACATACAAGATGTTGGGGTACAAAGTTTTCTGTAAATTGCTACCAAGCAAGGAAGAAGTCAAAATCTTGATTGGTATTAAAACCATGGCCGCACCTCAAGGAAGACACTACAATTGACATATAAGGGTGAGTTTTATGAGGTACTCATAGCAAGAGCCCAACTCTCTGCCATAGTAGACAAAGGGGGCATACCCTCATCTACAGACACTGTAAAATAGCTCTAGCCAAATTTTGAATATTGCTACAAGGGCTTATGCTTGTGCTCAGGATGCTAGCTAATAAATAACCACACTTGAAACCAAATGGGAAGGCGAAGGCCAATTTCTGGAGATTCAATCTTAGCAAGAATGGACGAGGATTAAACCTGATGAGGTTACCTGTAGCACAACACCAAGAGTGAATTAAAATGACAAATTGTATATAAACAATGAAGACCTAAAGACAAGTATTCGACTAACAATAAGAACAAAAAAGAGAACCCAACTAGTATATATAATTCTCTCAGGAAGAAACCCCACTAAGAAACATGAACCTGGGATCAAAAACTCCATAAATGAGTAGTATGCTTACAAAAATAAAATAATAAAATGGAAACAATGAAAACCCTAATCGACTAGATGGAGAGTGGATACTTGTGTATGGATTTCGAGTAGTAGTGTAACCCATTGGAGATGAGGCCAAGGAGTGAACGCTCTCGCAACTGTATGGATTTCAAGTAGTAGTGTAACTCGTTGAAGATGAGGCCAAGAACTGAACGCTCCTGCAACTGTATGGATTTCAAGTAGTAGTGTAACCCATTGGAGATGAGGCCAAGAAGTGAACGCTCTTGCAACTGTATGGATTTCAAGTAGTAGTGTAACCTATTAGAGACGAGGCCAAGAAGTGAATGCTCCTGCAACTATAACAACCGTCATTGAGGGTTTGAATCTAAATATAAAAGAATGAAAAATAAAGACAGATAAACCCTAAGCTAAATGGTCTCAAATAAGTTACCAGACAAGCATGAGAAAATTCACCTTCACTAAATCGAATTGCGGGGAAAGAGCTGGGTTTCATAGGAGGGGAATCAAATTGTAGGGAAAGAGTTGGGTTGCAGCAGGCATCCTCTTACTATTCATATAATTTAAAGATGCATATAATTTCAGTTATAACTAGATTTTTAATCAATTGTGGCAAATAATTTAATCATCTAACATTAGATCAGAAGGATCATAATAAGACATGTAAGACAAGAGGGGAGTTGATTTCAGAGGGGAATGCCTTATGACGTAATTAAAGTAAAAAGGTGTATTAGTTTTGTACGATTCATGGTTTTTTTTAATGAATTGATCTTACAAATTTTGCTTAATTTCAAGTTATTACATCTCAAACAATTTTTATTTTATTTTTAAATTAAATTTTTAATTAAAATTATTATATATTATTATATTATTATTTTTAAATTATGATAAACACCTACACAATTTTATGACAATTGCAACTAGTTTAAAATTAATACATAAAATAAATATATTACATTTATTATAATTATATTATTGACTTTTATAAAGTATATTAATTAATATACATGTTAATTACTGGTTTATATTAATTACATGTAATTATTTAATTTAAATAATATAATTTTAATTAATAGTATATTATACAATAATAATTATGAATTTTGTATTATAACATATTATTTTGAGTTATTAAGTACAAAGGACAAATGCATTATTTGTTCAATGATAATGATTTTTTCTTGAGAAGCTCATTCTTATTTATAGTCACTTGAATAATTTTTTTTTTTTTTTTGTTACAACTTTTCAATTAAATTTAACTATGGTTACATGGATTGTGGTGCAAAAAGTGAATTGCAAATTCATAATATTATTTTATTATTTTCTTAAGAGGCTCATTTTAGACCTAAAAATTCTTCTAATACGGTTGTTGGTAAATTCTTTGAGTTGATATCGGAAAATGATGTGCCTGCTAAATACGAGGACTCCAAGAATCCCGATGTGACTATGTACTTTGATGGCACATACCTCCTTAATACTTTAATTGATTTAGGGGCTGCAATTAATATAATAACTAAGGAATCAATTGGACTTATTAATTTAAGGCCAAATCATATTGTTCTAAAGTTAGCAGATAGGTCGAAAACCTGACTTGAAGGGGAATTAGGAGATATTATTATCTCATTTGATTCTTGGAAGTATCCAATAGTATTTATGGTACTTCAACTCAAAACATGTTTGTGTGGACTTCCTTTGATTTTAGGAAGACCAGGGTCAGCTATTATCGATGCTTATATATGATGTATATATGGGTGTATGATTATCTCATATGGATGTACTACCAATAACCTTGTCCTTTATCCTCCTGCCAAACTAAGTTGTGAATCTGAAAACCCCCTGGAATTGGAATTTCAGTTGGAAGAAATGGATGCTCATCCAATACTCACTATAAGTAAATATTTACAATTCAAAAGTGAGACTGATGACAATGTCATCAGTAATTACGTTAGTGACCCCTTTGCTTCTACACCTTGTAAATTCTAGTTGTTGAATGTTGCAATATATAGGTTTAACAAGGAAGAACTTTTTGATGAACCTGTTACACATGATATACCTACTACCTCTGGTCTTAAAAGTATACCAATGGAAATTGAGCTTAGAAAAACCCTTAACATTAATCCTAATTTATTTGCCTAACAGAGAGAAAAATTAGTGTTGCTACTCAGAAAATATAAAGAAGTTTTTGCATGGGATTATAAATATACGAAGGGTATCCATCCTACTTTATGTACTCACCATATCTATTTAAAGGAAGGATCTTGCACTGTCAGGCAACCTCAATGAAGAATGAATCTAGATTTAAAAGGAATTGTTAAATAAGAACTCCATAAACGTTTGGATGAAAATTTCATGTATCCTATTTCTGGTAGTAAGTGGGTATGTCCATTAGTCATTATTCCTAAGAAAAATGGGAAATGGAGAATCTTTTTGGATTATAGGGAGCTAAACAGGGCCACTCAAAAGGACCATTTTCCATTTCCTTCCATTGATCAAGTCCTAGATACTTTTTATGGTGAGAAATTATTTTATTCTATGGATGGATTTAGTAGTTATAATCAAATTCAGATTACCCCTAAGGATTAGGATAAAACTACCTTTACTTGCCCCAGGGTACTTATGCTTATAGGGTCCTACCTTTTGGACTGTGCAATGCACCTACAACCTTTCAACGGGTAGTGTTGTGAATTTTTGCTGACATGGTTAATGACTGTTTAGAGATCTTTATGGATGATTTCACACCTATGGGAGTAGATTTGATGAAGCCTTGAAAAATTACGTGAGTGTTGCATTCAAACCCATCTATGTCTCAGCACTGAAAAATGCCATATGATGAGGACCGAGGGTACTATTCTAGGATATTATCTTTTTGCTGCAAGTATTCAAGTGGATCCAGCGAAGTTAGAGGTAATTGTAAGGGCCCCTACTCCTGAAGCACAAAAAGAGGTACAAAGTTTTTTAGGGAAAGTAAGTTATGATAGACAATTTATAGAGAAATTTGCTAAAATTGCACTACCTTTATTTTCCATACTAACAAAAGACAAGGAGTTTGAATGGACTGATAAGTGTAACAACACTTTATAGAGCTAAAGAGACGTGTACCAACAAATCCTATTTTGAGAGGACCAGATTGGAATATGTCATTCCACATCTCTGCAAATGTCTCTGATATAGCCATTGGAGTTGTGCTTGGTCAACAAGAAGGAAACAAACCATACACCATCTATTACATCAACAATAATTTGGTTCATGTGGAGGTAAATTATACTGTTACAGAGAAATAATTCCTTGTTGTTGTACACACTATTAATAAATTTAGGCACTATATCATTGATTACCAAACTTTTGTGCATACAGATCATTCAACCATCAAATTTTTAATGAAAAAACCTATTACAAATACTAGGGTTACTAGGTGGTTGTTGTTACTCCACGAATTTGATGTTACTATCATAGATAAGTTTGGAAAAGATAATGATGTAGCAACCTTTCTTTCTAGGCTAGCTAGTGTTATTGATGATTTTCCTGTTGAGGATTCTTTTCTAGATGAATATATATTTGAAGTGTCCACTTATTCACCCTGGTATGCAGATATTGTTAATTATCTCGCTAAAGGAAATTTTCCTCATCACCTTTCTACTAGAGAAAGAAAGAAGATTGTACAACAACATGCCAAATATATTTGGGTGGATGGAAATCTATTTCACACTAGTTTTGATCAAAAAATTAGGAGGTGTGTGAGGTAGGAAGAAATCCATGACAACCTCAAGGCCTAGCATGATGGACCTTGTGGAGGGAATTTTGTAGATAGGAGGATAGGTCATAAGGTGTTGCAAATGGGACACTTTTGGCCTAGTATATTCCAAGATACAAAGAGGTATGTTCAGCACTGTGACGATTGCTAGAGAATGGGTCATCTGACGCAATCATATAAGATTTTGTTACAACCCCAGCTGGTGGTCGAACCTCTTGAGATATGGGCATTAGACTTCGTGGGACCGATCAATCCCCCATATCAGCATAAGGTTTACATTCTTGTTTGGATAGACTACGTTACCAAGTGGGTAGAGGCTAGGGCACGTACCAGGGTGAATAATCATGTTGTTTCAAACTTCCTATTTAAAGAAATTTTTGCTCGATATGGAGTGCCAAGGGAAATAGTAACAGATGGAGGAGCACTTTTCGCCCCTCAGCTGATACATGACCTTGTCAGAACATATGGAGTTCATCATAAGATTACCTCACCTTATCATCCTTAGGAAAATGGGTAGGTGGAAAGTATTAATAATGTACTTGAAGATGTAGGACATAGAAAATATTGGGTGGAGAGACTTCCTGAGGTATTGTGGGCTTACATGGAAACTTGGAGAAATACCATAGGTTTTTCCCCTTACAAATTGGTTTTTGATAAGAATCCCATTTTTCCCATCGATTTTGAGATTAAAACATTGACGACTTCCTTAGAAGTAGATTTAAATTTGACTGCGACTCAAGAAGAGAGGATGAAATAACTAAATGAGTTAGATGAAAAGCACTTAGCTATTGTGCAACGAACGAATATTATTCAACAGAAGCAGCCTAAGTGGTATGATAAGTTCATTAAAAAAGAGTTATTTTAGAAGGGTGACTGGGCCTTACTCTATGATTCAAAATTCAAGGATTTTAAGGGCAAGCTACAAACCAGGTGGTTAGGTCCCTATGAGGTAGAAGAAATCTTTGACAACGGGACTATAAAATTGACAACCATTGATAATTCTCAAGTATCCTTTCTAGTAAATGGACATCATCTTAGGTTGTATCATAAAACTACCTCTAAGGATTCATTTTTGAATGTTGTCTCAATTTCAATTCTAGGCCTTGAAGTTGTTGGGGCAAAGGAGTTTTCTCCTGTGTTGCCAATTAATTAGTTTTCTTTAATAAAAATAAAATAAAAATAAAAAATAATAAAAATAATAAAGAAAAGAATAAATATTCAATAGTGAAAATCCCTTTAGGGCTCTATTAGATGATTGTGATGATCGAAAACCAACTTCCTAGTGGCCAACACCTTTTTTTCTCAGTAAAAACACTGTAATAATTCTTCCTAATTTTTGTCGCTTCCATAGACAACCTCAGATTGCTTACAAGACCAGTGCTTGGAACATCTAGAGTTTGTAATATTCCTAATTAGCCATGGCTAATTGGAATATTCGATTTTGCTCAATTTTGCCTTCTATAGTTATTTATAAATAAAAAGGTGAGGAAAGGGGAGATTTAAATGACTTTTAGAATAAAGTCACTCCCTAGTAGCACAATGTTGTAACTTAAAGAGGGAGTCAAAGGGGGCCAAAGAACCACATAGAGGAGGGGTACACGTAGAAACTTGGAGGGACTGCGCAGATGGAGAGGAGCACGTGGCAAGAGAAGGAGCTACGTTGGAGGAGGTGAGACTTGGGGATGAGAGAGGCCAACACTATAAATGAGAGAGGAGCCTCCTCATTTTGTCATTCGATTATGAGCATTTGAGCTAGTCACTTCGACTTGGAGCATGTTGGCTATTTAGCCTGTCTGCAGCACTGAGTGTCTCCATTTGGAGATCTCACCCTTAGCCCCGAGGGACTTCAAGTGCCTACTCGGGTAAGGTATTTTCAATAGCATTTTTGTAGTAGTTTTGATCTTTGGCATTTGGGTGGTTGAGCATTGAGGGACTGTGCAGTCTTGAGAGAGAGGGACGCAGTTCTTCTGGGGACAATTCTGGGTTGAGGAAATTTCTCAGAGGAGTTCAGCTGGGATATTGAGTAGGGGATCAAATCTTGCATACTGGAGGAGTTTGGCAGAGTTTCAGGCAGTATTTTGGAGAATTCTACTCAGTGGCAGTGCAGGGCCTTGAGGGATTACGTGATTCCCCAAGGGGGCGATTTTCAGGGGTCAGCCATTTCAGAAAATCTTTCTGGGTTTTTCTGGGTTTCCTGAGTCGAGGCAGATTCCAAAGTTTCAACATTTTCAGAGGAGGGGAATAACCCCAAACCCTCATTTGATTTCCGGTAGTAGTAGTAGCACGATAGTTCTCCAGCAGCATCCACACAGTTCAGAGAGAGGCCATCCTTTGCTATTCTGAGTGAATTCCTTCACTTCCCTGGTGCAAGTTGAGGTGCCATCCTTATGATCACCTCCCGTACTCATTCCATTACTCAGTATAATAAAATGGCTTAGCATTTCTCTCTGCATTTCTCGAGTGTCTGCTTATATTTCATGTTCACATTATTATATGTTGCACCACTGTTATTTTTATTATTTTGAGTTTCCTAGTTATTATATCATTTGTGCGTATTTGGGTGGAGTTACTGGGGTTTTGGGGAATATCCCCTAAGCGGGATATTACAGTGGTATTAGAGCATAGATCTGGCTCAGCCTATGGAGTTAGCAATCTATGACACCGGGGAGAAGCCCTACATCTGTTACAGAGGTAGGAGGTACAAAGACACTGGATTTAGGTTGGAGAACACCTACAGGGAGGGAGACTGCGTTCCTGTGGTGGACGCAGAACAGGAGGATCCTATGGTGGACGCAAAACAGAAGGAGCTTGTGGTGGACGCATAGAAGGAGGATCCAATGGCAGATGAGGACAGGAAGAGATTTGTGGACATGCTCATCAAATCAGTGCAGGATCTGTTGAGGTAGATCGAGGTGATGGGGCAGAGATTCACGGCAGTGGAGGCTAGACAACGTGAGAACCCACGGGTTTTCCAGGTTGGTGAGGGATCGGGTACATCCCACCATTTTCCAGAGCAGGGAGCCACTCAGCGTGACACTACTCAGCAGATGGCCTCACATGCCCCTACATGCTCTACCATGCCCACTTTCCTAGGAGTAGACACGGGGGTTGGAGCCTAGCAGGAGGCAGAGCCCGGTCACATGGGCATTTATTTTGCAAAGTACCAGGCCTATGGGTAGGAGTTCAGGGACGGTCTCTCATTCAGAGACTTTGTTAAGCTCCAGCAGGATAGTAGACCTCGCGATCATCACAGAGGACACTGGCATTATCATGATGTAGACACCCACCACACAACTAGTAGATGTCACTTGCCCACGTTTAATGGTTCATCAAACAGTTTGGCAAGGTCTTGGGTGGAGAAGCTGGACATCTATTTCCAACTTAACTAGATGTCAGAGGCAGAGGCCATCAAGGTGGCAACATTACATTTGGATGGTGAGGCCTAGGATTGGTGGTTCCATGGGATGGCTACACTCAGACATTCCATAGTGACGACGTATGCCGAGTTCACCAGGAGATTGATGGAGAGTTTTGACCGGAGGGATCCAGAACAATGTTTTGTTGAGCTAATGAGGCTCAAACAGACTAGGATCCCTGAGACCTACATCGCAGACTTCTTGAGGGTTTCAGTGATGGTTCCATATCTATCCATGGCAAGGAGGATCTACATGTTTGTGGAGGGGTTAGAAGAGCCACTTCGGGGCCTAGTCAAATCCACTAGACCAGCCACACTCCAGGACGCTATTAGTAGGACTTGGGACTTACAGGATTCCTTAACGAGTACCCGGACACCTTACCCCCAGAGACAGGCCTTCCAGCCTAAGGGGAAGGATGTGAGGATTCCACCTCCAAAGGGGAATCCAAGACGTGCATAGATTGATGATGTCACCAGGAGGGAGTTGAAGAAGAAGCAGTTGTGTTTTACCTGTCAGGAGCCGTGGGCACTAGGACAAAGGTGTGCTATTGGCAAGGCACACTTTATTAAGGTCTTCTCCGAGAGAAGTGGGGAAGAAGATGAGGAGGACGATGTGGTGGTAGGAGATAGTCATGCCGTGTAGGGTCCTTTGCCACCTCCACCACTAGCGGCAAGTGGTGCAACTTTTGCACCTATCAGAGGGGCCCTTGTAGCATTGCGAGGAGTTCCCAAGTATTTGACGCTGCGCGTAGGGGGGACAATGCTTGGCCAGCGAGTATCAGTTTTGGTTGACAGTGGGGCCACCCGCAACTTCATCGATGCACGAATAGTTGAGCGGAGAGGTATACCGAGAGAGAGCTTCGATGGATTTTCAGTACTGGTCCCAGGAGATCAGACCATGGTGTGTGCTCGTTATGTTCTAGAGTTATCAGTGACGATGGACACCTACACATTGACTAACCACTTCTTCATGGTCAATATTCCAGACACCAACATAGTATTGGGTGTTCAATGGCTTATCACTCTAGGGAAGGTCACGATAGATTGGAAGGCCCTAGAGATGGAGTGGGATGATGAGAAGATAGGGAGGCATGAGAAGATACGGGAACAACACACATACCCGCCTCAAACTATTTTGGCTCATCAGATGGAGGGAGTCTTCCGGAAGGGAGACATAGAGTGGGTAGTGGAGTTGCGTGCATCAGAGGTAGGGACCACAGGGCAGACAATGCACCTAGAGATACAGTCCATCCTTGACTAGTATGCCACAATATTTGGGGATATTTCACCAGGACAGCCACCGGATCGGGGGTTTGAGCACACCATCGAGCTTGAGTAGGGCATATAGGTAGTGATTACTACCCCTTATAGGCATCCTAAGGCCTATTGGGATGAGATTGAGCAGGCCATTCAGGAGTTGCTGGCTCTTGGGCACATTCGCCCTAGCACGAGTCCTTTTTCTTCTTCCATGTTGTTGGTGAAGAAGAAGGATGGTACATTGAGGATGTGCATTGACTACAAAGCCCTGAACAAGAAAACACTGAAGAATCGGAACCCCATACCCAGGATCGATGAGTTGATGGATGAGTTGAGAGGAGCATGGTTCTTCTCAAAGATTGATTTGAGATCTGGGTACCATTAGATTCGCGTGAGGGAACAGGACATTCCCAAGACCGCTTTCAGGTGTCATTATGGGCACTTTGAGTTTTTAGTCATGCCCTTCAGGCTAACCAACGCCCCTGCTACATTCAAGTCTTTCATTAATCACGTCTTCCGCAGTCACCTAAGGAAGTTTGTGTTGGTGTTCTTTGATGATATCCTCATTTACAGCAAGACTTGGGAGGAGCATCTCCAGCATATTGAGACAGTATTGCGCATCTTGGAGGAGCAACAGTTCTATGCTGAGCTCTCCAAGTGTGAGTTTGGGTTGACGAAGATGTTATACTTGGGACAAATCATAGGGGTGGACGGAGTGAGGGTCCATGAGGAAAATATCAGGGCCATCAAAGATTGGCTGGAGCCGAGGAACATGACAGAACTTCAAGGATTCATTGGCATTTGCACCTACTAATGGAAGTTCGTTAAGAGTTTCTCACAGCTTGCTGCACCCCTGACGGATTTGACGAGGAAGGGGGCATTCAGTTGGTCAGATACAGTGCAGTGAACCATTGATAGGCTCAAGGAGGTTATGAGCAGCTGCCCAGTGCTTGCATTGCCAGATTTTTCGCAGCCATTTGTTTTGGAGTGTGATGCATCGGGAGAGGGGATCAACACAGTATTGATGCAGGGAGGTCACCCTATAGCCTTTGAGAGCCAGAAGCTCCTTCCAAATGAGAGGCTTATTCTATATACGACAAGGAGATGCTGGCCATCATGCATGCATTGGCCAAGTTCCGACAGTATTTAGTGGGTAATAGGTTCAGGGTGAGGACTGATCACAACAGCCTCAGGTTCTTTTTGGAGCAGAAGCAGCTATAGGAGAGGCAACAAAAGTGGATCGGTAAGATCTACGCATATGACTTTGACATTGAGTATGTCAAGGGTAAGAACAACGTGTTAGTAGATTCCCTTTCACTTAGACTAGCCACGTTGTCTCTTATGAGCTTGGACACAGATTGGAGGGCTCAACTCTTAGTTGAGTACTCCAAGGACAGATTTTCATGTGAGGTTCTGGATGGGCAGATGTCAGATGACAGGTACAGGGTGGTCGATGAGATCATCTACTATAGGGACTGGATCTTCTTGACTGAGGCGTCTCAACTCAAGAAGAAGATACTTCAGGCATCACATGATTCACCATTGGCCGACCATCAGGGGTTTACCAAAACCTACATCGCCATTCAAGAGATTTTCTCATGGAAGAGCCTCAAGGAGGACGTACTCTAGCCTGTCCGGGAGTGTGACGTTTGCTAGAGGAACAAGGGGGAGATGAACCATCTCGCAGGATTATTGCAGCCTCTTCCCATTCTGGAGGGGAAATGGGAGTGTATTTCGATGGACTTCATCACTGGATTGCCCATGGTACAGGGCAAGGATTGCATCTTTGTCGTCGTTGATCGACTGACGAAGTACTCACACGTTTTTGCCATATCCACACATTACATAGCAGCACAGGTGGCCAAGCTGTTCTTCAGAGAGATCTTTAGGTTACATGGTCTTCACAAGACCATCACCAGCGACAAGGACAACCATTTCATGGGTAGATTTTGGCAGGAGATTTTCCGGTTGGTGGGGATGGAGTTGACACCGAGTACCAGTTATCACCCACAGATGGACGGGCAGACAGAGATAATTAACAAGTGGCTGGAGGGATA
>APFE030269072.1:6961-61606 GCA_000404065.3 Pinus taeda | reverse complement strand
GCAGAACCAGCAAACGCTGTATGCTGACAGGGGTCGGGTGGAGAGACAGTTTGAGGTAGGGGACTTGGTCTACCTACGATTACAGCCATACCGACAGTCGTCACTAAAGCAGAAGGGGGCTGAGAAACTCAAACCCTGCTTATATGGGCCATACAAGGTGATACGCAGGATTGGACAGGTTGCGTATGAGTTGGAGTTGCCCCAAGGCAGCAAGATTCATAACGCCTTTCATGTATCATGCCTGAAGAAGGCATTAGGGAAGCATGTGACAGTGACGGATGAGCTACCACCCACAGATGATGAGGGGCATTTGGTGTTGCAGCCAAAGGCTATTATTGATACCAGGGAGAGGTAGCTACGGAATAGGACAGTCTGGGAATTCTTGGTGAGGTGGAAGAATTTGCCAGATGAGGATGCCACTTGGGAGAGTGAGAAAATTTTGCAGCATACCTCACTTCAGTTGCTTGAGGAAAAGCAAAATTTCGCCAGGGGAGACTATAATATTCCTAATTAGCCATGGCTAATTGGAATATTCGGTTTTGTTCAATTTTGCCTTCTATAGTTATTTATAAACAAAAAGGTGAGGAAAGGGGAGAAATAACTCACTTTTAGAATAAAGTCACTCCTTAGTAGCACAACGTTGTAACTTAAAGAGGGAGCCAAGGGGGGCCAGAGAACCACGTAGAGGAGGGGCCCACACAGAAACTTGGAGGGACTGCGCAAATGCAGAGGAGCACGGGGCAAGAGAAGGAGCTAGGTTGGAGGAGGTGAGCCTTGGGGATGAGAGAGGCCAACGCTATAAAGGAGAGAGGAGACTTCTCATTTTTTCATTCAATTATGAGCATTTGAGCTAGTCATTTCGACTTGGAGCACGTTGGTTGTTTAGCCTCTCTATAGCACTGTTTAGTGCACTGAGTGTCTCCGTTTGGAGATCTCACCCTTAGCCCCAGGGGACTTTAAGTGCCTACTCGGGAAAGGTATTTTCAGTAATATTTTTGCAATAGTTTTGTTCTTTGGCATTTGGGTGGAGCTAAGCATTGAGGGACTACGCAGTCTTGAGAGAGAGGGACGTAGTTCTTCTGGGGACAGTTCCGGGTTGAGGATTCTTGGAGGAGTTGAGTTGGGATATTGAGCAGGGGATCAGCTATTGCATATTGGAGGAGTTTGGAAAAGTTTCAAGCAATATTTTGGAGGATTCTACTAAGTGGCAGCGTAGGGCCTTGAGGGATTACGTGATTCCCCAAGGGGGCGATTTTCGGGGGTCAGCGATTTCAAAAAATATTTCTGGGTTTTTCTGGGTTTCCTGAGTCGAGGCAGATTCCAAAGTTTCAACATTTTCAAAGGAGGGGAACAACCCCAAATACTCATTTGATTCCAGTAGTAGTAGTAGCACGACAGTTCTCCAGCAGCATCCACGCAGTTCAGAGAGAGGCCATCCCTTTGCCATTCTGAGTGAATTCCTTCACTTGCCTGGTGCAAGTCGAGGTGCCATCCTTCTGATCACCTTATGTACTCATTCCATTACTCAGTATAATAAAATGGCTTAGCATTTCTCTCTGCATTTCTCGAGTATCTGCTTATATTTCATGTTCACATTATTATATGTTGCACCACTGTTATTTTTATCATTTTGAGTTTCCTAGTTATTATATCGTTTGTGCATATTTGGGTGGAGTTACTGGGGTTTTGGGGAATATCCCCTAAGCGGGATATTATAGAGTTTGTGTCTCTCATATGATTCTCAGGAAGCTGGTGACATCACATATATTTTTGTACACACACACACACACACACACACACTCACTCACTCACTCACTCACTCACTCACTCACTCACATATATATAATAAACAACATGGGTTGGTTCATTCATCTAAAGGCATAAGCCTCTTCTTCATATATACAACTCATAGAAATATATGTATAAACTAGTGGAGGCCAAGTAGTTCAAGGACCTATAGTTTAATAATCTTTGGCAAAGCAATGAGAGAAGATAAGGAGATAGAGTAACTCATCACATGGAGCTTGAAGCACCAAGAATTCTACACTCATCGCATAGAGCTTGAAGCCTCTAGAATGCTACACTTATCCGAGTTAAAGGTAGACATAATGGATGAAAGAGGATTGGGTGCTATGATTCATGGAGCACAATTTTAAAGATATAATATCAAAGATCCATACAGACACATACATTAACGAGTCAATACAAATGAATCTGTAAGAACATATGAAACATTTCTAGTAGCTATGATTACATCAAATCATAGAGGAAACATGAACATAATGGAATTTAACAAAGGGGTAGCATACTGTAGTACTCGAAAGAGGAATCACCACCATTTCCTTAATATTCTGAAAGATGCATATCATAAAGTCATACAGTCTCAAAAATAACATGTAGATATTTCTTTAGAATTTTGAACCATTGTGAAGTGTTGCTTCCCACTATTTATCTAGAGAGAGGAGCATTGAATAATAATTACAACAAAATATCTTCAACCGAGCCTCAACTATCAGATTGACTAGCTGTCTCGGCCTGAGATGGCTCTGTGGCCCAAAAATGACTACAAAAGATTAATTTCTTCACTAAATGGTTGACACATTACATGATTACAAAATAGGTCAACAATTAGATGGAAACGCCAACAAAATCTCCCCATGCCCATTCCTGGGATTGCCTTTTCTCAGGTTGTTTCTTTCCCACGGTCTGGCCTCCTGTGCTACCCAACTGATTCCTGTCGCTTCTGCCTTTACTTCTCGAATCATTCATTCTCTAGAACTAGGAGCAATCATTGACTATCAGTTTAATGCCATAGTATAGAAGCAGATGTCTCTTGGGCGGTACTTCGTCTTCCCTCTGCATGGAGCACCATGCTGGATCATCAAGTCCTCCCGAGCTTCCATGTCTTCATTGACTATGTCAATGTCGACCTTGGTTTCATGTCACAAGGGGCATTTCTAGGTCAGCCCATGCCAGTTTTGAATGTCGTGTCTCCTTTCTTAAATGCCTCAGTTGTTGACCCACCATGCCTTTAAAGTTTTGCATTACTTTATCACAGAGTTATCACATCGGGATTTCCCACTAAAGGTCCTTATGGGACAGGACATTCCAATCCACTTTAGCCCCTTTTTCTTCATGTGACCGGGGGCTATGACCAGGCTTTTAGTCCTTGGGTGCTAGGACCTTTGGGCTTGTGTCTGTGAGGCTCATCCCTTTGTTAAACATAATCCCACATATCGGTGATTTCTGACACTCGCATTTGGTGCCTCCTCCCCAACATTACGATCTACAATGTGTGATGTGTTCTAGCCCACTTAGAAAAAGGATGAGGGAGAGTCTGCGCCCTTTATTGCTTGCAATTGCCGAACATCGATTGGGCTCACCTGGGATATCGCAATTGGAAATTTCATAATATCACCTTTGTTTGCTCCCTTTGACACTTGTGATCACTGATATGCAGGATTGATTGGCCTGCTCAGCTCTTGGTTCTTTGCTTTTCCCATCTCCATCAGCTAGCCCCCTTACTGGAGCCCCTTTCCAATCATATGTTTGCAATCATCGAATTCCTCGTGATGCAAAATAAGATGCTACACCCAATCATCGATTGCTGATTGATGATTTCATCACTGCCACATGTTGCTTCTTGAGTGGTGACACATGTCACTCGGATATGCCCCCATAGGGCCCCTAAAAATGTTAGGTTAGCATGCAACGTGTCCTCCGTATTGCCACACCATAATGACATCAGCTGCCACATGACCCTATTTGGGCCAATAGTATTTCGCCACATGGCCCCCCTGGAGGAGAGAGAAAAGGTTCTCTTGCCCCTGGTTTTTTGCTGATTTCCTTTGTTAGAATGTTTTCGGCCCTCTTGGTGATTTTACACTATATCAGAACTTTTCCATTTCGCAACATTTTTTAAGTTGTTACCCTGCTAGCGCGTTGATTCGCTGATCACCGATGTGGGAAGCCCTGGACCCTTCCGATATGAGATTTGTGATATTAGCGATCACTCCATCGCAAGTTGGCTCCGACCTGGCCGATATTGGTAAATGCTGATCATTGATATACAATGTACCCCAGACCTTTGACATTGGCTATCACAACTATGTGGGATCGTTGGAACCTACGATTTCTGATACCAGTGATCGGTGATCACTGGTTTTCTCTTTTCTCCGCTTGCCTCATTTTTGCTATGGACCTCCGATATGCGATTTATGATATGCTCCTGGACCTCCGGTCGCCGACAAGATGATATAAATAATCACTGATTTCTGATTTTCAATGCGCTCCCCTTCTTCTGATTATAAAAACTTTGATTTGTGAGATCCGAGATTAAAATTAAATCTTTTCCTTTGCTTTCTGGTTTTCAAGGGTAACTTTCAACCTGTTCTAACTTTTGATTCTAGATTCTATTTTGGGAGTTCCATATACTGCTAGAAATCTATTTCCAGGTACTATCCATTGGATGGTGTCCAATTCAGATTTGAGTGCTTCTATGGCTTAGAGGCTAGCTCAAAACATCTTTGTTCTTTTTCCCTCTTTGTACAACTGGAACTCTCTTTTCAAAAGGTGACAACACTAATCATTGATTTATTATTTTAAGTTTTGTTGTTACAGATCTAACTTGGGATTCATTTGGTTCATATAGTTTAAATTTGATTAATACTTTGTTGTTACAAATGTATATATGACCAAATGTTAACATTATTTTACAATTTCGTATGATTGTTACTAACATTGTTGTTATAGTTGGAGACCCTTTTTAGAGCCTCATTATTGCTGCTTCAAAGCTAATACAATATCTATTATCATAACATGGATCCTTCTTCTCATCATACCAATAGAATTCCACTTTTGAATTTGTACCACAAGGAGATCTTCACAACATCATTTGGCTGTTATAGTCCCATGTCATCATAACGGTAAGCCAATGACATGTTTGTTCTTTTGTCATTTATTTATGGGATTTGTACTTAAGAAGTGACATCATTACCCTAAAGTACACATGTCAAGGATGGCTATTACAATAATTTGGGGGAGGAGTGTATCGTGTCATTAAATGATACACTATGATTTCACCTGAATATTTAATCATTCGATGGACAATCACCTCACCCTTTATAATAATGTATGACTGGACTTTGCAGATGTCATTACCTTTTACCCTCACGTATAATTGGACCAAGATAACCATCAAATTATTACCTTTACTGTTATATTTAGAAAATTGTGAAATCTTATGAAGTCCTTTCTGTACTAAGAAGCCAATTTGGTAATAAAAAGTGAGTAACCGCTATCAATTCCAACATCTTGACATTCTCTCCTTTGCAAGCGTCTGTGTGAACTAAGGCAACTCTGTAACAAGTCTCTAGTAGCGCTGAATAGTTATAGTGACTTTGTCGATATGCTATTACAATACCCGGAGGCTCTAGAATTTTTTCGAAACGCTGGTTGGTTGAGTTATTTTGAGAAGATGCATGGTTTTAGTGAGTTGGTTGATTTGGAATTTTCTCAAGGCCTAACTGAACAACACTGTAAAATCAGGGAATTTTTGTTACATAGGAGGTAATCGCAAGTGTAATAGGGTTGCTACAAACATGGGCTTGATGGATTTCAAGAAAGGTGGTGAATCCATTAGCCAAGGCTTTGTTTTTAGGGAAGGAGAGGAACTAAGAACTAAGGGAAGGGGTTTTGAAAAAACATCTCTTCCTCACCCTTGAGAATATGTAGTCCTTTTCATTCAGAAATTTATAACCTAAGAGTTTCATTTTTGGATCATATTTAATTATCATTTGTAGAACTGAGGCTTCTGTGATCCATCATAGTTGTAAGAAGAGCTTCGGCATAAATCACATGAAAAAGACCTTTGTCGACGCGTTTCGAACCAACTAGTGTGGTTCATCGTCAGGACAAGTTGAAGAAACAGATCTGGCCTAGCAATGTTAAATAGACAGAGCAGAGACTCCAACAACTACAAAACGGCTATTTTTGACTCTTGGACCAAGGTAAAAATTATATTAATAAATTTAATATGCTCATTATTTTTATATTATTAATATTATTTTATTTCTAGAAATAAGTGAAATTAGGTAAAATGAATAGAATCCCAAGTAATTTATTTAATTAAATAACTTTATGTTATTAATATAGTAATACTAAAGGTGACTTAAATTCTATTCATATTCTAAAAAATAGGATGTTAGGTTAAAATAAGGATAAATGAATTAATATATAATTTTAATGGTAATAAGTTATTAAATTAATAACTAACTATATATATGAATGTTTATTAAAGGTATGATAATTTGTTAGTAAAATTATATTCCTTACTGATGATGTAATATGCTATTTTATCAGTTTATAAAATTATTAAATTTACAATTAATAATATCCATCTTACGAGGTTGGATCGCAAAGTAAGAGTGAATGTTTATTAATATTTTAATTAATTTAAATGAGAATAATATATATATATTATATATATACATATATATACTATATATATATATATAATATATATATATAATATATATAATAGATTTGTGCATGAAAAATATTTGGAAAAGCCAAAAAGAGCTGAAAATAAGTTAAAAGAGAAGCAATCACCCAAATAAATAAAAATAACATTAACATAAATATCCTAATTTATATATACCTATAATAATGACCTAATGAATGAAATAATAGAGAAGCAAAGGACCCTCATCGGCCGTCATTAAAGAGAAAATCTTATATCTACATAAAATCCGAATATTAATCATAAAAAGATACCAGAGGAACATACTAAAAAGGCCAGAATAGGAAGCTGCCAGCGATAAATGCGAAAAGAATTAGACGATACTAACAAGAAGAATGCAACCTGGATGAACAAAGGGGGAAGGAAGAAACCCTAAGATAACAGGGCAGGGATCCAACTTCTACTCACCTTCCAACCATCATCTCGGTTGAGATTGTTGGGTCTTTGTTCAATTTCAATAGCTTCCCTTAACTTGCGATGATGGAACGGATCCACCCTGGAAATGACTTTGGCCTCCTCAATGCAGACATGATGCTTAGTCTTGTCCACATGCTCTACTAAGGCTGAGGACTTTGTTCTTCCATGTCTCAGGTCTGCTGCATGCTCGCAAATTCTCTGCTGGATGGAGCGCCCTGTTTCTCCTATATAGGGAGTCCCACAAGAGCAAGGAATCAGATAAACTCCCTTCAAGTCCTTGGGGTTAACAGGATCCTTCACCGATCGCAGGGAATTACGAATGGTTTTGAGGGGCCTGAAGGTAGAGGGAATATCAAACTTTCTAAGGACCCGAGCAATCTTATTACCATTAAAATTATATATTAATTCATTTATCCTTATTTTAACCTAACATCCTATTTTTTGGAATATGAATAGAATTTAAGTCACCTTTAGTATTACTATATTAATAACATAAAGTTATTTAATTAAATAAATTACTTGGGATTCTATTCATTTTACCTAATTTCACTTATTTCTAGAAATAAAATAATATTAATAATATAAAAATAATGAGCATATTAAATTTATTAATATAATTTTTACCTTGGTCCAAGAGTCAAAAATAGCCGTTTTATAGTTGTTGGAGTCTCTGCTCTGTCTATTTAACTTGCTAGGCCAGATCTGTTTCTTCAACTTGTCCTGACGATGAACCACACTAGTTGGTTCGAAACGCGTCGACAAAGGTCTTTTTCATGTGATTTATGCCGAAGCTCTTCTTACAATTAATTATCATTTTCAACTATTGGCACATCTGAGGGCAGGTAAACTGATAAATCTACAATTTTTTTGTTGAAATCATTACAATACATGGTAGAGGTAGTGCGAGAGGTGAAACATCTAGAAAATTTCCTGAACAACCATGCACTTATTAAGTTTATCATTGTTCACTCTTTATAGGAGAAAGGAAGTTCATGGCATGACCTGATAGCAAGACCTTATGTTGGTACAAAGGATGATGAGAGTGAGGAGCATCGAGAAAGTTTTCAAATAACACCCGAGAGTAAAGAAGCCACACCCCCTAGGAGTAAAGATGTTACTCCCCCCAAGAGTAGAACAAATGTAACTTTTAAGCAAAGTAGGGTTGATACATCTCCTAGACCTGGTCGTCAAAACCCTAAGAGGTGTAGCTCTATTAAGACTTCTCCTGGTACATCTTTAGGAGGAAAAAGGGCACAAACAGAGGGGCTTGTGGAGGTGTCTAGTGAATCATTGGAGAAGGGACATCATGGGTGCCCTATTCAAGATTAAAAAACAGAAGAAGCCACTGTTGAAGTAGTAGTAGCACCTGAAACAATAGTTGAAGAAACAAAGGATGCCACAGAAAAAGTGAAGGTGAGAAAGAAAAAAATTAAAAAAATTAATTGGTGGAAGGACCCTCAAGAAAAGTGTGTGAGTTGCTTTGCACAAAAATATACCCCAAGACCTGAAGAACACATTGTTACAATTGAATCAAAGAAGCTCGAGGAATAGTAGGAGGAGGGGAAGTAGGAAAATCCTATAGAGGAAGATCCCTTCACATTTGAAATCCCTGCCATTACACCATAATTCAAGGAAATAATTGAGGAACAATAGGATGAAGGAAAACAAGAAAATCCTGCACAAGAAGATGCCCTTGTATCTGAGGACATTGCTACTACACCATATTTCCAGGGAGGCTTTGAGGAAAAACATAAAGAAGATGAACCAACAACAAAAGGATTGACAAAAGAGCAGGAGGCTTCTCCCTCTTGAAAAGAGAAAATGAGGAGTTAAGGAAACAACTTGCCTTAGTAGAGAAACAATTTCCATTTAAGAAGGGA
This sequence comes from Pinus taeda, assembly GCA_000404065.3. Classification (NCBI taxonomy): domain Eukaryota; kingdom Viridiplantae; phylum Streptophyta; class Pinopsida; order Pinales; family Pinaceae; genus Pinus; species Pinus taeda. Next base: position 52,789 of record APFE030269072.1, on the reverse strand, counting down.
ATTGGGCTAGACATGTTAGCAAAAGCAGTAGAAATGACATCATCCACTAACTTAACTATGAAATATTTTAAGGGATGCCAAAAAATATTTAATGAAGCCAGGGTTATGGAATATTTTACTGTCTCAGTTGGAGTTCAAATAGGAGAACAAGATGAATAATTGTGACATGTTGCTCCACAATAACTTGCTAATGACGTTGTTGATACACAAGAACCAACAATCGAAGCAGAGTAGGGATAAGAAAAATAGTCTATTGCTCCACAAGAACCTGTTTATGACACTTCTATTACACAAGATCTAGTAGCTGAAACAAAGCAGTTTGAAATTAATGTGATTGTTTTCGCACAAGAACCTATGGACAGTGTTGTTGTTAGACAAGAACCAATAGTTGAGATAGAGCAATAGAAGGAGAAAGGGTATAAAGAAGAGATTTTTGAGATTGGAGTTGTAACAACATCTAAAACAACTCAGTTGAAATTTGAAGAATGATCAGGAACAACATTTTTGCTTGGAGAAGCAAAAAAATGGAAAAAGTTAGTAGTTTTCCCCAAAGATGAAGATATTTTCTTGAAACAACATGAGGAGATGATCAACCGTTTAAAGAAGGAATGGGCTGAAAATTTGAGAATTCAAAATTTTATAAAAGTACGACTAGAGAGGAATCATACAATAAAGTAAGTAAAGTGATTAAGAGCTCAAGTATCAGCTAGGGAAAAAGCTCAAATTTTGAATTGATTAGAATTGGTTTAAACCAGAACGACCGGATATGCCTCATCGATATGCTCCTGTAGCCGCAAACGACACTCAAATTTGACACTATATGGAGGAGTTATCGCATTTTGAAAATGCCCGATAAACTGCAAAATTTGAATTAAAAAAGAAAAAGAAAAAAAAAAGAATATTTCAAGGAATATTCCTCGGAATATTGTTTGGAATATTCGCAAGGATATTTTGTTTTGATGACCAATTAGCAGCTGATACGTGGCCTGCATAGAGGCCGCCATGTGGCCCCAAGTCTACAAGGTTTGTTTGGGCAAAAATTTATCGAGCTCGCAGCAATCAACCCTGGGTCGGGTGGCTGTCAGCCCACAAGCCCGACCGGCCCGCCTATGCTTTGGTTCTTAACAAATATAGGGCGTCATTTATATTTAAGGTAGAGTTATGTTCCATTTGGGTGGAAAAGGGGCCAACCCCCTAACCACATGACCTGGGTGCAAAACCATAGGCTTAAACCCGACAGTTACGGTTTGGCGTGACAGTTAAGGGACGTGGTCACGTGCGCACCCAAAGCCGATGGTCATAGTCAGTTAAATAGTAGTTAAGTTGGCAGAGCGCACCATTTTTGGTGGATTTGCCAGTTTTGTTGGAGCTAATTGCAGTTTCACCAAATTTAGTGGAGTTTCTTTAGGGGAAACTAAACAAAACTTCAGGAGGTCATAACTTTTGGGAGGAAGAACCTTTTTGGATGAAGAACTTTTTTTTTTTTTTTTTAAATTTATTTATTTCGTATCTTCTCATCATTCTGGAGCCATTGGTATAAGTTTTAGAGCCATTAGAGGTCATCATCAGGTGTTTTTTCACTGAAAAAGCTTGAAGAGCCATTAGGGCCTAGGGAGTGCTGGAGTTGTATTGGGCTATGGTTAGCCATTCTTAACCAAAAAAATAGTCATTCTTGACTGTCATGAACCTTATGAATCCAATGAAGGTTTTTTCATAAGGATTTGGAGACTTCTAAAGGTCGAGATGCTGAAGGGAAGTTTCAGGCAACCCAGAGCCAACCGTGGAGGAAGGCCTAGATCGGGGATGCAGTGCTCGTTTTGAGAAAATGAATAGTAATTTGTTGATGTCAGATATGTGTTGAAGATAGTAGCATAGGTTTCAGATACATTTGAAACATTCTAAAGGAGTTTGTGCCATTAAGAAGCTCAGGGAAGCTCAATGCAGTTGCTGAAGAATCAAGTCCAAGGGAGCTTAGATCTGCTTGCACAATGAGGACAACCATGACAGGGATGTAGATGGTTTTCTAAGCTCATTGGTTTAGTTCAGTAACCTCTGTAGTTGAGTGTGGAGCTTGTAAAATAATTCAAGCCATAATCCCAAAGAGCTAAGTAAAATTGACAAGAGCTCACGGAGACATAGCCCACGAGGTCGGGGTGAACTCCTTATTAAATTTGCTGTTATGAATGATCTTTATTTGCTGCATTATATGTCTAATATATGTGTTTAATATCAGAAGAAACAAATCATCTTAAAGAACTTAAATAGAAGAAAACAGTCAAACACATACACTTGTTTCAAGTACATAATTCTGCATTTGTCAACATAAGCTAGATCATGTTTGTCTAATCTTTGGAGTGGGAGGTTCTTGTAAGCATGACAAGTTGTTCAAACCCTCATTTCAGATAATAAAGGAATTGTAGGGAGAAGTGCAGTTGTTACAAAAATAGAAGGAACTCATTTATGAATTTGTTAATGGTTTTATACGTGGCAGATTCTCTTCTCCATCTTATCGTTTATATTTGCAGAAAAAATTCTCTTCCAATTGACAACCCTAAAGGAAAAGAATCCATATAAAACAAGGGAAATTCAGGATTTCTTGGAAACTTTTGAGAGTTCCAGTTTCTCATAGCAACTTTTTCTATGTGAGTTGTATCTAGATGACCTTCCCTATTTTGGAGATCAATCTTTTAATTTGACTCCTTATGTGTGGGATGTTCAATTGAGGGATTTTGTATCATTTGTTTAGAATCAGGTAGGTTGGAATATTGCACATGATACTATAACAACCAATGAGGGGCGAGAAAGTTTGTGTGTCAAAAATGAGCCTGGATTAGCTATAGCTGTTACACATAGATACAATGAGATATGGTGATTTCTAATCACCAAAAATTTACTGATGGATCATCAAGATTCTATCTTACAAATATTCCTTAGGAATATACAGGGGATGAAAGCTAGGGCATTAGTAGGAAGCAAGCTAAAATGGGATCTTTGTCAACATGAGTTGAAAGAAGAGGACCCCTTTTATCATCAAAACTTTATGCAAGCTTTCTTTAGGGTTCATCACTATGTGGAGTGTATTAAGAGAAGTGGTACATGCTGGATTAGACTGAGATTCATATTTCCTCTTGTTTGGCTTCCAACTTATCAATATTAGCATTCATACCATCTTTCTGATAAACTCTGGGAAACAGAGTTGGTCCTTTCCCAAGGGTACAGGGTTAGAGTATAAGATATTGTAGGATCTTATTATCTCACATGACTACACTCTCAACGTGTTAGGGACTAGTCACAATGGTTTGCATGAGGACATGCAAATGCTTAAGATGGTCGGAGATGTTGGGCCATGGAATTGTCATCTTTTTGCATCAATTTTCCTATTTATTTTTCCTCCTTTTTGACCTACGAGACCAAATTTTACTACTGTAAAAACCTTTATTCACCTAAGTATGTCCTTTTCCATATGTCACTTTCTTAGTCTAATTGTTCTTATAATTTGGCATAAAGAACTACTGTTTTAGGAATTTTTTATTATAAAACTAATATATTGGTTGTTTCAAGTTTAAGTGTTATGTTGAAGTCACTATTATAGGATTACAGTCATATTTTCCTTTATCAACTTGGATCAAAGGCTCTGTGAGCTGTTGTTGATACACAATCAATTTTCCTTGTGCATGTTGTCTTTTTTCTCATTATTTATATGGACTAGATATAGGATCACATCAAGTCAAAGTCAATTTAACCATCGAGAGACATTCATGGAGCGTACAAATCACTTAGTTAAGTTTCTTTGTAAAATCATGGTAATTAAGGGAAAATGTTACACCTTTATCCCCCCCATTGAAACTGTTGTATGAATTATTAAAATATATTTTTATTTTAAGATCATCTCATGATGAGCTTGTTGTTTTATTTGAAAATTATAAAGAAGAGAATTGTTTTCCTGTGTGGGAAATGAAGATATTAGAAAATAGGATCGAAAAGAAGGAGGAAGCACAAAATATCTGTAATATTGATGTTCTGTTAATGAAAATCTCAACCTTGTGGCATTATATATTTTCTGAGTAGCCCGTGTCAAGTTTAGTGCACCAGCCCTTGCTGAGGAGGAAGGGCCCTCCTTCTTGGCAAGGATCATTGGTTAATTATTGTATATTAATTATTTGCATTAATTCTTCTCAGTTATGTGATTATTGTTAATGTCTATTTTATTTATGAGTTATTGATTGCAGAAAGCTTTTGAATGGTGTGACAACATAGTCTTGGACCAGTCCTTCATACTAGTGTAGTAACAAGTTAGTTACTTTTTTGTTATATATTGGATTGCATTTTCTTTGAATGTGTGTGTTCAACACTTGAGTGAATAAGATGCATTGTTGGAGTGTTGTTTTAGAGTGAGAATGGTTGTGTAGCATTGTGGTTTATCCTGAAATTGTGTGACTCTTTTCTGATTGTGTTGAAGTGTGTAACAACTTAAATGCTTGCTGAGAGTGATAGTGCAACAACCTTGGTTTGAGATTCATTTTGCTAGTTAACATTGCACCCACTTATACTTTATGTGATAGCCTTAATTCAAACCTACCTAGACTGATAATTAATTTTAGAGTGGATTTATTGATCCATTTTAAAGGAACAATTGTTTTGCTCAACATTGAGGACCAAACTTCTTCTTTCCCTTGTTCTCAAAACGAGTTGCAAAATCTCAAGCTTCCTCTTCCTGATGATCTCTTGTCATCAACCTTGATTCTTATTAAGCACAAGATATCCATAATTTTTCAAATGAAGGGGATTCCTTCCAACTGATTATACCTACTACAAAATCATCCCATGATCTAGGAAGACCCTTGAATTTTGTGGTCACAAGTTCTTGATTAGGAATGGATTCTCCAATTGCCTAAATTTGATCTCTTATTTGGGAAATACTCACAAAGTATGAGGCCACAGTGTCGTCATTAGTCATTCTTGTATTTTGAAGCTCATTATTCAAACTCATGGATTGATCAACATTCTTGATAGTGTAGAGATTTGTTAGGGAATCATACATATTCTTTGAAGTATCATGTTTTTCAATGTAGGGAATGATATGATCTCTAATGGAGTCCACCATAAGACTCATAGAAGTGATGTCATCCTCTAGTTTGGAGACCTGGATTTACCACAAAAGTTTTCTATGAAAGTCTATGTTTTAGGTCCATAAGTGGGTCCATCATCAAGACATAAAATCTTGAGGAAATAATGCCAATATCTCAACCATATATATATGATTAAGAAGCAAGGAGGAAAAAAAAACAGCTTAAATAATAATAAATTTGGCAAATGTATGCCTAGGTCACGACATTTCTTCAGAATTGTAGACTTGCAACTTCTCTTTGAATCTTGATTCTGGTTCTCTCTAACCAACAAATTTCCTTCCATATATCCCCTCCATATATGGAAAAATAATGGTTTTCAATTTTTTGTGGTTGGAAATTCTAGTTTGGAGGCTTAGATTTACCAAAGTCATTTTGTAGGAAAGTCTACGTTTTGTGTCCATAAGTGGATCCATCATCAAGACATAAAATCCTGAGGAAATAATGTTGACAAAACAACCATATATATAAGAAAGAGAACCAAGGAGAAATAAAAGAAATGTCAGCTTAAATAATGATAATTTTGGCAAATGTATGCCTAGGTCATGACATTTCTTCAAAAATTGTAGATTCGAAGGTTTTTTTGAATCCTGATTCTTGTTCTATCCAATAGATAAGTTTCCTTCCATATATCCCCTCCATATAATCATAAAAAATAATGGTTTTCAGGTTTCTACGGTTGGAATTTCTAGTTTGGAGGCTCGAATTTACCATGGTCATTTTATAGGAAAGTCTATGTTTCGGGTCATTTTCCTTGAACTTTTCTTTCCCTACTGTATTAGTTGGTTAACCAACCTTTCCTATCACAATTTCCAAAACTTTATTCTTGGCAAGAATAAGATCTATTATGAGTTTCCAAGCTCTAAAGTTTGATGTTCCCTCTAACTTGTTTTTAGATTTCATAAAAGAAGCCATAGTTGCCAATCTACAAGAAGGACTTCAATAAAATGCTTTGTAGGGTTTTTGCAAGGGTGATCTCAATGTTCCTTCCTTCCTTCACAAAATCTCCAATTCAATGTTGATTTTCTAAGTGTAATAGAGATTAACACAATATTTATGAAATTTTGATATTGCTCTTGATGTAGAAATTCTTTTGAATGATTCCAATGTATCATTCAACAATTATACTTTAGAAATTCAACCATAAAGAACATTAGAATAATAGAGATCACAATGCACAAAAGAAGACAAGATTTACCCTGGAAAACCTAGAAAGGGGAAAAACCCAACAAACATTTCAATAGATAAATTATTCTTGTTCAACGAGAGACACACCTAGACCTATGGAAAAACTTGGTCTTCCCCTCCAACTCAAGCTTCCTAGTCTGATTAAGCAATTCACTCTACCTGTCCTGACCCATAATTCCAGCCTCCTGTAATTGCTGTCCCCCTAGAAATTTGGGCCCTTATATTTACCCGAAATTTTGGCCCCTTGCCACATAATGCCCCACAAAATGCAAACTAGAGAGAGAAGATTCTATCTAAACATGGAAGTTGAAAGAGAGAGAAGAGAGAGTCAATTCATCCTTCTATTCATCTTATTTGTCCTTCTTGTCCTTGACTTGCTTGCCCAGAACTTGTCTTGTATGAGAGAATGCAAATGCCCAAGTGGAGGAGGTCCAATTGCCTTTATATAGTAGTTTGTCTTGGCCGAATTGGTGTGTCTGGGTTGACTTGACTTGGAGGGAAGCCAACTTGACTCAAAATACATTTTCTTTTGACTCAAAATACATTTTCTTTTGACTTTAGAATTTAAAATACTTTACAATGATAAATACAAATACAAAAAGTGACCACATATACATTATGAAGACCGACCATGGTTACAAATTCAACAAAAATTACACTGTAATGAGCCATAGCTAGGAATTTAACCTATCAAAGTCACCAAAATATATACTCAACACTAGCCTACTGTTTCATCCCATTTTAATACTTATGTGAGGGTCTTACAACCACTTAGTCCACATGGTTAGATTTCAACCATGGAAACTTGATTTGGATTGGATAATTATATTTTTTTCATCCATATTGATGCTTTGAGAATGGAAAAAGTGGAGGAATCAACTAAGGTGACCATTTTTACTAATGGGTCCTGGTTTGGTGAATCAGGGTTCAAAACCTTCTAGAATCAATTTGAGGCATCAAATGGAAATTTTCAGGGGTAAAACTCTATTTCTTATGCATGCACCCACTAATAATATTCTACACACAAATACTTTTCAAACAATGGAAGAATCACCTCAACTAGAGTTTGTATGCAAAAGTTATGCCATTGGTAATTGAACTTCTTGTTTTGACCACCATGATTTGAGAGGATGCCACATCAACCCCCCATTATTCATAGAAAATAGGCTAGCCACATGATCATGGTGAAAAAGACTCTAGAAGAATCAATATTGTAACTCTATTTAAGATTTTAAGGAGTCATACCTAACCACTGGTAAGCTATCGAGCTCTGTTATAACTAGGCCACTTGAAGGAAAAAGTGTTCCATTCTATTTGAGAGAATTTTGTTCCATAAATGAGAAAAGTAGCTGAGAGTGGATAAAGAGAGAGAGAGAGAGATTAAAAAACACAAGTGGATTGTGCAATATAGTATCCCATGGGCCACACGTCTCACTTCTTTGTACTTGCATCCATATCCATTCAAGAAAGAGAGAGAGCATAATAACCTCACTTTCCAACTAGGTTTTCTCCGAAAAGAGTTTCCCAAGTAATATATTGCATTATTATGATTGTGAGTGATTGGATTTTCATCTATTCTCTATTTTTTACATTTTTGATATTACATGCATAGAAACAATGACTTAATAAATCCATAAGTCTAAGGAAAATAACCCTCAAAATATGGATTCTAGGTTTTCATTATAAATATATTAGATTTTTTGTGACAAATTATCCAATGCAATACCCACAAAAGTTTACATATCACAAATTCTATCGTACAACTGACAATATATCATCCATAATTAATATATTAGAAGTTTACATCTTGAGGCTTAAGCTATTGTGGTGAATCCAAGTCAGTTGACTTAGCTACATCTCACCTTGACAAATAGAGGAAAAAAAGAGGGTCACCATCCTACCCAATGGAAACAGAGCTCAGGTATGGAGATGGTAATGGTTCTAGGTGCAAATAAATGTAACAGAAGAAAATAAATTTGAATCTATGATCCATCTCATTTGTCCTTGTTAGATATTCTTGGTGATGAACACTGCTTATCTATATTGAAGATAAGCTAATTGGTTTCACTTGCATATGAAATTTCATACCCAAAATTTTAGTCCTCTTTGTTCTTGAGCACATGAAAATTATATTATAGTGAGCTAATATCCAACTACTTCATTTATCGTGATTTTGTGTTTTGAATCCTTGTATGGATAGTTAATTTTAGAGGAAATTTGCAGCCCATATTTTTTCCTATGTGATTCCTATAGGCGTTGGTAAAAATGTCTTGAAGAAACAAACCATTGTTGACCTTGGAAACTTAATTCTCCCTTGTGTTTGAACATAAAATGAATGATTCAAATGAAGTGAATCATGGCCGTCCATGACATCCTCTTATCATAATTTATTCACTTGGCCAAAATGTTTTTGTGATGGCAAATCACAACCAAGATTTGGCCTTTTCTTCCTTTGTGATATGCTTGAATAAATCAATGCAAACATGTGTTTTTAATCCCATCCATTTCCATCCTTATAGATATGTATTTCCAACCTTGAAATCAATGCTAAATGTGTGTTTACAAAAGCCAACATTATAATTCTTATAGCTTTATTTTTCCAATTTAAAATTGAATTACTTTAGATTATAAGGTTAGAATTGATAGCTTGTAGCTTGCTTCCCAGCAGTGAAAATATATTTGAGTGAGTGTTTACAATGCTAGCACTGACAATCTTGCACCTTTTATTTTGGTTCACATCAATTTAAATGGGTGTAATCATGCCTAGATTTCCATCTATGTGTGCAGTTCATTTAGACTGAGAAAATCTATTTGTGTGCCTATAACAATACTTGGTACATGTGCTCTAGATGCACTTTTTTGAGTATAACTAAATACATATATATATGGGTGTATTCATGCCCAATTTGGACATTATAATTGTAATTTACTTATCATTTCTTGTGTAAATCAAATTGTGTTGTTGGACGTAACCCAACTTGGCCTAGTTTTTGGCAAAGACTCTGCGTTTTGTGAAGTGGTGCACATAGCGGAGTGCAAAGTGGACTGTGCAGTGGAGCAGTTTGAACATACCACTTGGTATAAGGGCTTCGGGATAGGGAGAATCCCCTTATTTTTGTAATAATGTAAAAGATAAATGGGTTTTGGGACCATAGCGACTTGTTTTAGAGAGTTCATGCTATTTGGACCATGGTATTGTAACGATGTAACCCTTGATGTAATAGTATATATAGGGTCAAATAATAAGAATAAAATCATTAGTTGTGATCCAAATATGTTTTATGGTTGAATTTTTGTGATCTGTTGTTTGGGTAAAGCAAGGGAGGCTTTGCAGCTGAGTGCGTAGAGGCCTGAGTCTGCAACTGAGTGCATAGACGACCTGCAACTTAGTGCGCATGTCAAGAACTGTTTGTTGTACAAAGAATCATTATATTAGCAACAATTATTATGGACGTAACCCCACATTGGGGTGAACCACAGTAATTTGGTGTCTTCATGTGTATATTTTCTTATTTTTGTTGTAGCATAGCAATTTATTATAGTTGCACTTTATTCCAACACAATGATTATTTATGGCTTTATATGATATGTTTAAGTGTTTAAATGAATGCAGAGAAGTAATTTATGAATGTTAGGAATAAGAAAAAATATTAATACCACATCTCCACATCTTTCAAGGCTGCAGAAACCTGGTTCTGCATCCTCGCATTGTCACTTCGGGTGAGATTGTGATCTGCTTGCAGGTCGTTGCTGAAAGGGCCAGTGATTGAGGGTTATGTTGGTGTGTAATATAGATAAAACCTGGGTCAGCCCAAATCATAACCAACAAATGGTTCTGATTTCCACAAAGTATATATACAAGTTTTCCAGGACACAAGATGATCTCCTTGCACATGTACAATAGTGGCACGTAGAATGGATGACTGCATTGGAGACACAAGAAGAAGATAGTGCGACAAAGGAGGACACCTAGTAGCATCGAGAAGCGAGTGGAATGGACAAAGATAATTATGAGGAAGAATTAGAAGAAGAGGAGCAACATGACGAGGGTCACCAAGATCCTCTTGAGGGAGATGAGTAGAATAAGGACTCAGAAAAGACAGAGGCATACCCTGCTATTGCAGAAAAGAGGAACGCACAGGGTGAAGCTACCATGAAGATAAAAAAGAAGCAGAAGGTGGATAAGACAAAGGATATCATGCCAATGGTCCTTACTGATGGGGACCTGGAGTAGATTAGGGATAAGATTCAGGAGGCGACAACAAAATCATGGAATAAGTGGGAAGATCGCTATGACGCACTTCACACAACTGTTCAAGTGTGGATCAATAACTTAAAATTTTGGCATAAACAATTAGAAAGCCCACACAAATAGTGGAGAGGATTGGGAAGAAAGGTAAATAGATCCTACACTTGCAGCAAGGATAACATTGATACCTACTATAGCCCTGCAGTTTGACTCCACCGAGGTTCAACAACAGGAAAAGGAATGGAGGAATGTCGATATGAACATTACATGGTACCATTGCAAAGACTACACAAGTTGCACATGGAGATAACAGAGGAGTTGAAGCTGCACGAACAACATACCTCGCAACTGAATATTCAGGTAGAAAGAGAGCAAGCTTCGATGCAGCAAAATCTTGACCGGGTGATCCAAGAAAGGGATCAAGAAGTTCAGTAGCAATAGAAGCTCAAGGAAGTAGTCAAAGCCACACAGAGAAGTCTTGAACTTGGATGTTTGAGAAGAGGAGCCAGTAGAAGACAAGGTCATGAAGCTCGACCTTACAGTGAAAAGGAACAAGGAAAAGATCGTCGCAGTGCAATTTAAATATGAAATGAAAATTAGTGATATGAAAATGAAGCTACAACCAACTACGCCACATGAAGTGTGGGAGTGGAGGGAGACCAACCTAAAGCCTACAATGGAAAGCATCTCCGCAGCAGTGGAAAACTGTGGGAAACTTTTAGACGAGATTTTATAGATTTGTACTTCACTGCAGGAAGATCCAAATGTACAAAAACTGCAAGAAGACATTCAATAGAGGCAGTAACAATTGGAAGAGATTTGGGTAACTGTGAATACCTTACCAATCTTGCAGAAGCTCAATAAAATCAATGAGGGAAAGGTCGTCCAGAAGAAGATTGAGGAACTGAAGAAGGAAGAACAAGTTTTAACAGAGAGGACTTAGCCATGCCAGGATGAGGCTCTCCAACTATCATAGGTAGTAGATGAGAAGCTTCAAGAGGTTCGAGAAAGGCAGGCAACGTTGGTGCAAAAGGTTGCAAAACATGTGACGAAATCACTGTTGGAGTAGGTGTGTAACGGAGAAAAAAAATTCGCAGAGACTCTGCAGTAGTTCAACAATCCTTACAGGAATATTGCAGCAAAAATCAAAGGCAAAGTAGCTAAGTGAATCAGGACGAGTCACATGTGAGTGTTGGGGGCCTCTTGGGAACAACCAAACTTGGTCTAGTTTTAGGCAAAGACTATGCGTTTTGTGGACAAGAGTGTGCAGTGGAGCGCACAACGAAGTAGTTTGAGCATACCACGTGGTATAAGGGATTCGAGATAGGAAAAATCCCCTTCATGTTGTAATAATATAAAATATCAATGGGTTTTGGGACCATAACTGCTTGTTTTAGGTAGTCCATGGTATTTGGACCATGGTATTGTAACGATGTAACTTTTGATGTAATAATATATATAGGGTCAAATAATAAGAAGAAATTCATTAGTTGTGACACAGATCTGTGTTATGGTTGAATTTTTGTGATCTATTGTTTGGGAAAAGAAGGTGAGGCTCTACAGCTAAGTGCGCAAAGGCTCGAGTCTGCAACTGAGTGTGCAAACGACCCACAGCGTAGTGCGCATGTCAAGAACTATTTGTTGTACAAAGAATCATTATATTAGAAACAATTCTTGTGGATGTAACCCCACATTGGGGTGAACCACGGAAATTTGGTGTCTTCATGTGTATATTTTCTTATTATCTGTTGTACCGTAGTAGTTTATTACAATTGCATTTTATTCCAGCACAATGATGATTTATGGCTTTATATGATATGTTTAAGTGGTTAAATGAATGTGGCGAAGTAATTTATGAATGTTAGGAATAATAAAACATAATAATACTGAATCTCTACATCCTTGAAGGCTATAGAAACCTGGTTCTACATCCTCTCATAGTCACTTTGGGTGAGACTGCGATATCAACATGTGTAAGAGAAGAAGTGCTAACCATGGGCATCATATTGTCTTGATTGAATTCATGCATATATATATATATATATTTGAATAAAAGAATCATTTCTCAACTTAGGCATGATTCTTGTTTTACATTCATTCATGAATAAATCCCAATGATAATGTAAATTATGCTAGTTGTTTTGGCATCCATATGACATTGTGTACTTGAATCTGTAAGTGATTTCAAATAGTAAATTGAAGCCAGAAAATGGATTTTGGAATAGTGAATTGATGCCTAGATTCAACACTTCATTCGAGTTGTATTTATGTTTGGAAATATCAATTCAAGAAAACAAATTGATGCCCACATTGAGCGCTTCTCTTACAATGTATATTTTATGGCTAAGCATCATCAAGGTGTTGTTTGTACCATATGAAGCATGTAAACAAATAGTATTTAGTTTGGAACCTTTGTAGATTTTAAAATAATGAATATTATATTACCTATATTTGTTATTGAATATCTTATTGTGTGTTTCCTACCAAGCAAGCAAGAAAAAGTTGATATTTTTAGCCTAAAAATTTCAGGGAAAAATTTCCATTCCTATCTCTTCCATTTATGTCAAAATTTTCCTCTTGTTTTATTGACTCCATTGTGTAATCATTATAGTACTAGTTTCTCATTACTATAGGCTATCAAAATAAAACTCTATTGGGCTATAAACTCTAAGAATTAATAAAGTTTAAGGTTCATACACCACACCAAGGTGTTAGTTATATTGGCCCTTTAAAAGAAACCATGTAGTCATGGAGAAATGGATGATTGTAACCATTTAGATGTATTAGAGAAGAAAAATAAGTCTAATGTCTAGCATATCAAGGTATTTATGCCCAATATTTCTTAGAGAAATTCATTTCTAAATTGTCTCACCTTCAACAAAACTATATTTTCTCATTTTGACTATCTTTATAGATTGAATCTAGACCCTATAATAATTCTTATGAATCAAATCTAGTGATAGGAGGAAAGATCCTTTAGCTGACTCATGTGTATGAAATCTAGTGATAGAAGGCAAATCTTGTTGGTTGAGACCAAAAAAGTCCATATCCCTTCTATTCCTAGGTTACCTTCACTGGGTTCACTATAAGGAAAACACCTTGTGTTAAAAAAATGTAACTAGGTTTGGTCTTCATAATGACGTGTAATTGTTATTTTATGTAATTCATGAAAAGAAGAAAAATAAAATTACTATTGTAATGCTTGTCTCATGGGTTTCATGAGAACAAAATTTTATTTTAGTGATGGCTCCCATTATGAGCCTTTCAGATTTGTCATCTAGTCATAAAAGTCAAATTAAGTCTATGTAATGTATGAAGGACCCTTCTTGGGTATGTTACATTGCATATGAGTCATTAAATCAATATGTAAGCCCTCCAAGACCAAGCACAAACATCTCCTACTTATCGAATTCAAAATGGATTAAATAATTTCCTTAAGTGACATGTCGCCTCACACTCAAGTCAAGTCGGCTTATTATTGGCTTCAACCACTATAAATAGGAATGATCGGCATCATTTTAGAGGCATATTTTCAGTCATCATAGTATGAAGTGTGAGGTACACCAATTCTGAAGTTAAACAGTGCAAAGGTGATCAAGGAGGAGTCTAAGAATCAACGAGAGAGGACGAAGTTGTGAAGTGTTCCAGTATTGTTTTGGGACTGTTTTGGGCTAAGGAATCTCCACATGTACGAAGTTTCAGAACTGTCTGTTGCTACAAGGAGGCTGAGAACGTTACAAGCATAAAAAGGTAACCAAGTTGGGTGAAGAACAAGTCAAAGGGAAGCTAAATCAAAAGGAAGAAGTCTCCTTCTAAAAGGATGTTTGTTAAGGTTCTAAGGTAGTCAACTATACGATCAAGGGTTTTTTCTTTGGAACTAAAAGTTGTAGACCTAAATCAAGTGGTCAAAATTGAGAAGGCAAGTTGAGAATTAGAAGAATTAAAGGGGTTTGACTAGTGTTGACTCAAGGAAGAGGAAGAAGGATTTGTGTTTTGGTCTTGGAATGGAAAATAGGTCAAGGGTCTTAGTCTTGGTATTCATCAATTGAAATCTCTATCAGAAGAAGAATTTGTTTTGGTTTTCCTCTCAAGCAGGAGAGGTTTTTGCCCTAGAAGATAGCCTACATTTTGTGTCTCTTGTCTCTTTATTGTTTATGCATTGGTAATTGTTTGATGAAAGAATAACACAATAATAATCTAAAGAGAATAATCTAATCTAAGAAATAAAAAGAATTCACATGTAGTTATCTCTCAAAGAAATCACTTAAACTTGATGCCCTAGATTTCTCAACACCTTGTAGTGGAGATTTTCATTGTTTCAAGATTAGGTACAATTTTCAAATAAACTTCCACTACAACATTTTCCATTCGTAGGGGAGGTTTTAGTAGACGTTTTAATGGATGTTCCCTATCTTAAAAAAATTGGGCGCGTGGAGCTTTTGTTTTTCGGTGCTCATATTGGTAAGACATACTAATACATGTTTAATTAACATGCTCTGATGCATACATAAAACAAAACACATTAGTACCCATATAATTATTACACATTGGTTCCATCTTTTTTGTTATATGACACGCTAGTGATTGTATAATTTGTATGCATCATTTCATTCTTTTTTGTTTTAAAATTGTTGGTACTAATACACTTAATGAGGCACTAATGATATTATGCTTTGTATTGTACATATAACGTTATCAACACCCATATTTCCATATGAACCTTAGGGAAATGAAAGTTCTAACATTTGAGCTAAGATGTCAATGCCATTCTTTGTCTTTTTTTTTGTAAGTTAGGGGTGAGATTTTGATTAACTATATAAAGAAAGAGAACACATAGTCTGTGTTGTTGGTATGCACTAGGGAAATCAGATCGACAACAAAAGAAATGTTGTTTAATCCAAATTGTTTGAGTAGAGTCATCAATCCAAAAACCAAAGATAACAACCTCAAAATCAACACAACCTAGATTACATGAAAATAGATTTATTAGTATGTGCATGGTGATAACGCAAGTTATTCTATAATTGTGAAAGAATTTCACGGACTTGAATCTATCAAGGGAAAGAGTGGTTAGGGTTTCCTAGTCATCATTGTTTCTCCCAACTTGTTTCATATATATGTAGTGGGTCAATGGATTTGGCTGCAAATTTGGGTTGTATGTAGTGGATGTGTGTAAAGTGCTTTAGTATTAGTGGAAGATTAAGATTTTATGTTGTTGATTTGAGGTCTCAAACTTGGTTTTCTACTATATTGGCTTGTTATTGACTTGGTTGATCTATTCTCTCAATTAGTTTTGTTAAGTTCGTTACTTGTATAATGGGTGTTCTTTCCAAGATTGGTGTGGATGGTCATGGATCTCTGTCCCATGATATATTTGTAAAAAGGGTATATAAAATTCCTTCTCTTGATTTTGGGTTTTTGCCTTTGCGAAGAAGAATGTTAACACCCTTAAGGAATGAGGGTTGATTGGTGATTTCACCAAACTTTGGCCCAATTATACCTTTGTTTTAGAGCAGATTTGTAACAGTTGGGTAGATAATGAGCCCATTGATACTTTATATTGATGAAACAATTATTTTGCTTTTGTTTTTGAAAGCAAAGAGGACAGGAATTTGATCTATGGATCTAGGTCCTATATCATGGGCTCTAGTGGAATGTTTCACACCCATTGGATGATAGATTTAATCCTTCCATGGAAATCTCTTCTACAACTATTTGGTTTAGATTGTTGTATTTTCCCTTTCTTTTCCTACAATTATTGTATTTTCAAAGCCCTAGGTGAAAAATTGGGCTGCTACATTACTAATTCTTAAGGAAAGGATAATAACTTCTCCTTGGCTAGAAATTGTGTTGAAATGGATTTTGCAAAAGGACTCCCTGAGGAAATTTACCTTGAATTTGAGGGTTGTCCCATCATTAGGCTCTCGATTGTGAGAAAATTCCTTTTAAATGCAATTTTTTTTAGGAGTGTGGGCACTTTGCAAAATGTTGTCCAAAATTTCCAACATCTCACTGTCCTTCTATCCCTCTATCATCTTCTCAAAGTAATGATAACCAAGGAGCATTCAAACCAGTTTCAAGGAAGAAAAAGAATCATCCATCTAAGAGGCCTCATTTTAGTAGGACTGAATCTCATTAGCATCCTCCCTCTAGTATTAGATATGAAGCTTTGAAGTCCTATGAGGCACATGTTGAACAAGATCAATCAAATCCAGATCAAATGCCTTCAAGGAACATTAATTCACCCATTGAGGAGGAGAATACTTCTGAGGAATAATAGCCCTAGAACACATTTCCTCCATTGTTATAAAAATTGTAAATCTAATAAAATAAACGGGTCAAGTTGGGGACATAGATTCTAGAGATGAGGTGGAGGGGGAAAATTTCTTGGGATGTTGACTGGTTTCCAGGCAACCATGGAGGATGAAAGGTGGCAATGAAGGGACAATGGACTAAGTGGCACTATGGTGATTGGTCGGTTTGACGAGAGGAATGAGAGTGATTGACACGGGAGCTCCTCTAAGTGTTCTAGGCAATATTTTGGCAGGCAGACCAAGGATGACAAAAAAATAAAAAAATAAAGGGAAAAGGGATAGGTGGAGCAACATGGATGGGTTAAAAGGATTGTATGCTAGACTAGAAACAACCACCAAAGAAGTGGGATTTGAGGAGATGCTTATAGGACGAAGGGGAAGGGTCTTGTTGTTCTCAAAGTTTTGGTCTGTGTGCCTATCTGGATTAGGAATAGGTTATATATTTCTATTTATACATTGTTCATATTTGATTCTCATTTGTTATCCATTTATTTCTTGTTCTCCTTTGTCCAATTAGGAGACTATGTGAGAATATCAAGGCTTCGCTATTTGTTTGCAAGAATACTGGTTTATTCAACTAGAGGTAGATAAACCTAACCAAAGATAACTAAATATAGAGAAAACTAAAATCAACAAGAGCTAGTGCACAAAACCTCGCATCACCTTGCACTTCAATGCAATGGTGATTCAATATGTAAAAGTAAGCAAAACATGACAAATAAACTCTCTACTCAAACACCAAATTAACGAGGAAGAATACATGCTCAATAAGATAAGAATGGCACATGTTTTAATCCAAGGAACACCTCCTACATATAATACTTGATGTTCAATCTTTAGGTAAATTGCATAATGACATATCTTTGAATAAAGTATGATATGATAATTTTGACATTTTCTAGCTCCATGATTTTCGCACTCGACTAAATGGGCAACTACTTTTAAAATATGGTTGTTTCTAACTTCTTTAGTTTGTTCTTCCTACATATTTCACTGCTGATTTGACTGGATGAATTCCCATAGGGTTTTATTGGCTTCATTGACCTAGCACCATCTTAACTGATTACGCAAAACCGATCCATGTTTTTCCTTTTCCACTCAATGATTCTCTCGCCTCCATCATGCTTTTTTTTATTCAAATTTCATAGGTAGTAAATTCAAATGAAAAATTTCATTTCCTAGTCTCATCCTATTAGGTTCTTCCATTATACATGAAAAAAAGCTTCCTATAAGTATGTTGGATATCCTAAAAAAAGAGTTATACACTTAGTTCAGACATATGCAATGTACTATTGCATCTTTCACTATGCCAAATGTAGTTTAGTGACCTTTGTCGTTGATGGGTTCAACCATGAAACTTCACTAGCTTCTAATGGGTTTAAAAACTGTTGTTACTACTGGACCTTTGGTGTAGTCATAACTTTTTTTTTCAACCATCCCCTTCCTACCCTGTTAGTGAGAAGAAAATGAACAACTTTTACTGCCATATTTTGTTGAGAAATACTAGGATCCCTGAAGGTAAAGGAAGTTAGGCTCAAGCCTTGACTCCAAGTTCTCATATCTAGAAGATCAGTGCAACCATCCAAGCACCTTCCAAGTTTAGGTCAAGCCTTTTAGTCAAACAACATTAAGTTCATTGACAAGTATGTGAAATGTAGAGCTGATGTAATCAAATTATTTGAAAATATGGTAGGAATACTACTCATCTTGAAATTACATTATAATTAGGTTTGGGTTGCATGACTCTTAGTCATATAGTTTCTTGGGAGACTAGGAGACTTTATAAGCTTTCCAAAATTGGATGTGAGATTGAATTCTTTAAGTGTTGCCATTTAGCTTGAGGGTGGAGGGAGTTAGCCCTATGGAGACCCGGTTCTAGCCAAGAAATCCATAGGCAAGTCCCTCACTCATGCTTCAAAATCTGGCACAGGGGTGATTGAGCTACAATAAACACCAATGTGCAACCAATTCTAAGATTGGGTGGAGAGTTGTAGTCCTCAGTTCAGTTTCCTAGTTCATATTGAGATATGTATCTAACATCATTGTGTGAGTATTGAATATTATGTCTAAATTTTTGGACTTGTTTGGATGTCAATTAGTTGTGTGAAATTTCTCATGTTATGATAGCACTTGAATTATTGATAAAAGTGGTTCTTCATGTAGATTCTTATGACTGGTTTCTATCTGGTTCATTTTCTTCTAATTAATTACCATATTTTCTCCATTGTCTTGATGAGTGAGGTTCCTATGTTTTCATCAAATGGTGTATTATGATTTTGCATGCGTGGTACATGTTGTTCCATGGTTTTTTATGGTGTATTATTTGGTGCATATTTTCTATACACTCATGATTATACTTGTTTCTTGGATGGATGATGTTTACTTTCTCCTAGGAGCCATGATGTTGGTGGGGCACATACCTTGTGATTTCTAAACATTACATTCTTTTGGTGATGGCTACTCTTAGCCTTGGGCATCTTTGATCTAGGTGGATCTCCAGACACCAGTGGCATGGAAAAGGCTCAAAATTCAAAGTGGCAGAAAGATAATTATCTTGACATCAGATCGAAGTGCTCATCTCCATGATTCCAACAGCGTGAATGACACTCCAATCCGAGTTCGGATGAGGAAGATAGAGGCAATCAAAGTTTTGGTTGACTTTTGCTGACTGGTAGGCTTAATGAAGACACAATTTGGAAGTTTTCTAGTGGACAGAATCTGACCAACTCCAGTTGGATTCCAGGCGAAATTGTTGCCTCGTTAAAATGTCTCCTTCGGTCCAAATTCCGGATTTTCAAAAACAGACATATGGTTATATAAAGCAAAAATTATTTAAAAAAAGGGGGTGGTGGGCCATCAACCATGCCACCCTAATCCTTATCAACATAGGTATTATGGAGGGACAGGCCACTACCCTCGGCCCCTCCCCCCACACTTGTCAGACCCGTGAATTTTGGGGCGGGCCAGAACAATTACACAAGGCTGAAGGGAAGGTGGTGGGCCGACCCTTGGGGCACGGACCCAACCACCATTAAACAAACACCGCCATGTTGTAAGGGCCATCATTGGAGTGAAGGTGAGGTGGGTAGGCCCAACCCGACCTCCGTTCCAAAATTAATACTGTTGCTATGTAAAATGGGAGTGGGAGGGGTTTGACCGCTTGACCTCCTCCATAACAAACGGATTTATAACGATTCCACCAACAAACATTTTGTAAACTCTGCCCACTTTTTATATTTAAAACTCAGTCATTAGTGCACCTAGAGAGAAAGAGGAGCACACACGTAGTTTGAGGTAGATTATTTTTCAGGTGGCGGAACCATGAGTAGTACAGAGAGATGGGCGGAACCATGATCTGAGCAATTTCTCTAGGGGGCCAGATTTTCACTTTGTCGGATTTTGACAAATTTTATATTGTTTCAGCATTTCTTGATGCCACAAACATAATGGTGATATCTGTTTCTCCAACAAAGTTCTGCATTTTTCGGCTATTTTTCAGTATGGAGGTATAAGACTCCTTTTTGTAACTGATGCTTGTACTCTTCTTTCTCATGCCACTTAATGAATGAAGGCCTCCCCATTGATTGAGCAAGGCTCGGAGATGTAGTCTAAGTTGGACGAGCTCTGTTATCAAGTTTCTTGTCTTCTTTCATGCTTTATGTGGTTCTCCTCTTCTCTCATGTGAACATTAAATTTCTATGTTTAAGCTACAATTTATGCATGTAATTATTTCATACATCTATAAGCAAAATATCTTGGATCAAGTGGTATCAAAGTAGGTCTTTATAGATGTGAATTGCATGTTCGTATGCTAACAAGAAACATGATCCAAAGAGGTGAAGGGAAACTAAAGTCTTTCGATCCCGAAGCGAGGTGTGCACATTGAAGGAGAAACATGGCAGATGAAGAGGCTCGTTGTGAAGAGGAGCTCAATTTCTGCAAAACCTTCTATGCAATGGTAGAAAATGTCGGTCAGTTGCTTTCAAGGCTTGAAAAAGTAGAAGGGAAAAAGGCAGAAGAACAAGGTTCAGTGCATGGAAAGGGTGAAGAAGAACCCCCTCCTTCTCCTTCCACAAGTGAAATTTCTTCTTCCTCTCATCACCATCATCATAGAAATTCAAGGGATGCATCTAAGAAACCTTTCTTGAAATTAGATGTCAAATTTGATCTTCCCATGTTTAAAGGTGAAAGTAATGTAGAAAAGATTAATAACTAGATTAGGCAGATTGAAATCTACTGCTGGATTCAGCAGATCGAAGAGGACAAGGCGAAGATTCAGTTGGCCTCTCTTCGGTTGACTAGCACCGCTCTCATATGGTGGGAGAGAAAATTGTGAAGCAGTAAGAGTGTGGGTAATCTTCTTTTCTCATGGCCTAGTTTCATTTCTGCATTAAAGGAACAATTATATCCCTTGGGTTATAAGAAAAAAGCCTTAATGGATTGGAAATACTTAAGGCAAGGTAGAGGTCAAGGAGTTCAAAGCTTTACAGAGGAATCTAGAAAACAAGCACTTAATTTGGGCATTTCACTTGACTCACCTGAAGTAGTAACTAAGTATATTAGATTGTTACATAGTTATCTTAGACATTCGTTATTATTGTTTGAACCAACTACTATTGACTCGACCAACGTAAAGGCCATCCATCTTGAGAACAGGGGAAAAAATGAAAGAGATTATCATTTCAAGAAACCACCTTTCAAACCTCCAAATGGAAAACCCAAAGTTAAAGGAAAAGGAAAGGAGAAGAGGATGACATCAAGCAAAAGATGAAGGAGAAAGGCCTTATTGTACTCACTGCAAAAAGGAAGGTCATGATGACAAACATTGTTGGAAACTGTACCCAGAAAAGAGACCAAAGAAGTATGGAGGAAAAGGCAAGCAGAAGATAGTGGCAACTGTGCAACAAGACCTTGGATCCGATTCCAGAGATGAAGCATTAGCCAAAGTAGCAGGAAAAAAAGGTACTCTTACACCTCATGTTAATTTTGAATCAGATGAAGGCACTAGTTCAATAGATGAGTCTCTTCCTAATGAACGAAAGGGAATTGAGCTATTTCATATTATAGTTATCATAAATCATACAAAAGTGGAAACTCTATTTGATACCGGATCCCAGGCAAACTTAATTTCAGAGTCCTGGGTAAAGAAGCTAGGCTTAGAAACCAAACCACATCCAAAACCTTGCCCACTTGGATGGATACATGATAAAGTAAAATTGAATGTAACTAAGCAGTGCAAGGTTAAATTTGTGATTGCTTATAAGTTAGTGGATGAGGTAAAACTTGATGTGATACCATTGGATATTTGTGGGATGGTGTTAGGGAGTCCATATCTATATGATACAAAGGAAATCTTCTTCCGTCATGAAAACAAATACCAAATCACAAAAGGTGGGGTAGAATATATTGTAAGGGCTCATCAAACTAAAATCATTGCCAGCCTCATAAGTGTTGGACAAATGAAGATGTTGGTGAATTCCAATAAGGGTTGCATGCTTATGGTTCTAAGGGGGAAAATGCAGAATTATCCGATGCTTTCCAGGGTTGTGATCATGTGCATAAAAATGAATTATGTGAATTAATTTATAACTATGATGAGATGTTTTAGGAACCAAGGGGATTACCTTCAAAGAGGGAAATCCAACATGAGATCCATTTGCAGCATGACGCTCCTTTACCAAATATTGGCATGTACAGTATGTCAACCATTGAGATGGAGGAGATAAAAAAACCAGGTGCATGAACTATTGAACCAAGGGGTCATCAGACCAAGCACTTCTCCATGTGGCTCATCAATTGCCTTAGTGTTGAAGAAATATGGGACATGGAGGATGTGCGTGGATTACTGAGCACTAAACAAAATCACGGTGAAAAATTGTTAGCCTCTTCCACGCATAGATGATTTATTAGATCAGTTAAAGAATGCTATCTATTTCACCAAATTGGATTTGCGTAGTGGCTATCACTAGATCCTAATTGCAGAGCAGGATGTGTGGAAAACTGCCTTCAAGACCAAGTAGGGGTTGTTCGAATGGATGGTGATGCCATTTGGAATTTGCAACGCTCCAGCCACTTTCATGAGGGTCATGAATGATCTCTTTAGGCCTTTCATTAATGAATTTGTTCTTGTATATCTAGATGATATTCTTGTCTTTAGTAAAGTTGGAATGAACATGCATGCCATGTGAAGAAAGTGATTAATGTGTTGAAAAAAAACACTCTATGTAAAATTGTCAAAGTGTGAGTTTGGGAAAACCTCTTTGGTTTACCTAGGTCATATTGTTGGTCATGGTCAACTAAAAATTGATCCTTATAAAGTTGAATCAATTGTAAATTGGCCTAAGCCAAATTGTGTAACCAAGGTTCGCAGCTTTTTGGGTGCAGTACAATATTGGAGGAGATTTATTGCCAATTTCTCCATTATTGTAGTACCCTTACACACAATGACAAGTGTAAAGCAAGTCTTTCAATGGGGAGGAAAGCAGCAGAAGTCCTTTGAAACATTGAAAGAAAATATCAACATTGTACCGGTCTTGGCCTTACCAGATCTCCAACAGCCATTCGAGATCAAGACAGACGTTAATGGATATGCCATGGGAGTTGTACTGATGCAACAAAAGAAGCTGATATGTTACCATTTAGAGAAGTTCTCTTAGGCCATGATAAACTATCCCACTTATGACAAGGAGTTATATGCTTTGGTCTAGAGTGTGAAAAAGTGGAAACACTACCTGATTGGAAAGGAGACCATCATCCATACGGATCATCAGCCCTTACAGTATCTTCAGTCACAAACCAAGTTGCAGCAATCTCGTCATTTTAGGTGGATGGCTTTTCTTCAGCAGTTTCATCTGGTAATAAATTCTAAGAAGGGCACTAGCAACAAAGTGGCTAATATGCTATCTTGCCCCCTATTGTTGCTTCTATTATTTTGCATAATGCTTCATTATCTTTTGAAATTTATGCTAAACAATATGCTGACAATGATCAATTTAAATAGGTTTATGCAAAACTAACCCATGGTTCATAGGTTGAAAACTATTACTTGCAGGGGAAACTGTTGTATCACCTTGATAAATTGTGCATACCGACAGGAGAAAGGGTGCATGTAATTCGGGAGGCCCACACCTCCCTTGTGTCTGGTAATTTTGGTGTTGAAAAAACTTTGTGTCATGCACAAAGATTTTTCTTTTGGCCTCATATGAAGAACATTGTGACTCGCTATGTAAAGGGATGTGTGATGTGTTCTGTTTCAAAGCCCTCTAATAGAAAAGTCGGGCTCTACACACCACTCCCTATTTCGAGTCGTCCATGGGAAAGTGTATCGATGGATTTTGTAGGAGGTTTGCCTTTGTCTAGGAAAAGTTACGACTATTTGTATGTCGTCATTGACCATTTTAGTAAGATGTGTATTTTAATGCCTTGTAAAAAGCAGATCATTGCAGAGCAGACTACTTATCTTTTCTTTCAACATGTTGGGTCCATTTTGGGTTGCCCACATCGATTATGTCAGATTGGGACTCTCGCTTTCTCAGAAAGTTTTGGACCAGCTTATGGAAGATGATGGACACCAAGTTGAAAAGAAGCACGACATTTCATCCACAGAATGACTGACAGACAGAGGTTGTCAACCGCACTATGGTACACTTGTTGTGAGGCTATTGTGGGAAACATCCTAAGCTGTGGGATGAGCATCTTCCATATGTGAAACATTCCTACAATCGAGCAGTGCACTCATCTACGCATCGTTCACCATTTGAGACATGTTTTGGCTAACTACCCAAAGATCCTTTTGATATGGTCTTTGGAAGGGAAGATGACTCTAGTGGACGTGATGACAGGGACAAAGTGCAACGGTTCATTTAGTGGATCCATTTGATTCACCAAGCAGTACAGGAGTAGTTGGAGAAAAGTCAAGCACGATACAAGGCTTGACATGACAAACATTGAGTCGATCATCAATTTCAAGTGGGCGACAAAGTGTGATTCCATATAAGCAAGGACAAGATGAATGGAGAAGGGAAGAAGTTGCGACCAATATGGTATGGCCCATTCACCATCTTGGACAAGATTGGAAACAATTCCTTTCTTCTCGATTTGTTGACATATATGCAAATGTACTCCATATTGAATGTGGAAAACTTAAAGCTGTATGAGCCACCATTGATTATGGACACCGAAGAGGTGGACACAGTTCCTATAGTTGATGAATTTGCACTAGAGTATCTCGATGAGTTACTTGAAGATATCATCCTTGACAGAATAACCAGGACTTCACGACAGGGAGACATGGAATACCTTCGAGTTGGTTTCACAGGGATGCACTCTAGCAAGGCAAAATGGCTAGAAAAAGAAAGAGTGAGGGAAAAATTCCCTCACTTGCCAATTGACTGATAAAGCTTTTGGCAGTCCAAATGCTCCTCAATGGGGAGGATTGATCCAGGTGGATCTCCAGACACTAGTGGAATGGAAAAGGCTCAAAATTGAAAGTGGCGGAAAGACGATTAACTTGACATCAGATCGAAGTGCTCATTGCCATGATTCCAACGGTGTGAATGACACTCCAATCCGAGTCTGGATGAGGAAGATAGAGGCAATCAAAGTTTTAGTTGAATTTTGCTCACTCGACAGGCTTAATGAAGACACAATTTGGAAGTTTTCCGGCAAAAGAAATCCGACCAACTCTGGCCGAGTTCTGAGCGAAATTGTCACCTCGTTAAAATGTCTCCTTCGGTCCAAATTCCGAATTTTAAAAAACGAGCATATGGCTATATAAAACAAAAAAATTAAAAAAAGGGGGGTGGTGGGCCATCAACCCCGCCACCCCAATCCTCATCAACATAGGTATTATGGAGGAGCGGGCCACTATCCCCAGCCCCTCCCCCCACACATGGCAGACCCGTGAATTTTGGGGTGGGCCAAAACCGTTACACAGCGCCGAAGAGAAGGTGGTGGGCCGACCCTTGGGGCATGGACCCAACCACCATTAAACAAACACCACCACATTGTAAGGGCCACCATTGGAGTTAACGTGAGGTGGGAGGGCCACCAAAGGTAGGCCCAACCCAACCTCCCTTCCAAAATTAATATTTCTATTATTGTAAAATGGGAGGGGGCAGGGTTTGACCGCTCGACCTCCTCCATAACAAATAGATCTATAACCACTCCACCAATGGACATTTTGTAAACTCCACCCACTTTTATATTTAAAACTCAGTCATTAGTGCACCCAGAAAGCAGGAGGAGCGCACACGTAGTTCGAGGCAGATTATTTTGCAGGTGGCGAAACCATGACCAGTGCAGCGAGAGGGGCAAAACCATGATCTGAGCAATTTCTCCATGGGGCTAGATTTTCACTTTGTCAGATTTTGACAAATTTTATGTGGTTTTAGCATTTCATGATGCCATGAACGCAATGGTGCTGTCCGTTTCTCCAACATAGTTTTGCATTTTCGGCCATTTTTCAGTATGGAGGTATAAGACTCCTTTTTGTAATTGATGCTTGTATTCTTCTTTCTCATGCCACTTTATGAATGGAGGCCTCCCCATTGATCGAGCAGGGCCCAGAGATGTAGTCCAAGTCGGACGAACTCCGTTATGAAGTTTCTTGTCTTGTTTCATGCTTTATGTGTTTCTTCTCTTCTCTCATGTGCACATTAAATTTCTGTGTTTAAGCTATAATTTATGCATGTAATTCTTTCATACATCTATAAGCAAAAGATCTTGGATCAATCTTGACATCGATAATGGAACCCATTCATGATTACTTTAGTGCCTTTGTTCACGGGATGGTTTCAAGCACATTGCGATGGGATTAAAATTTAAGTCATGTATGCAATACATCCCACTTTCAATTTATCTATTGATCTAATGTTGGAGGTTATGATAATTGAAGTACTTCGTGTATATTTGAGGGCAAGTGAATATTGTTCTACCATCATAGTTTCATGATTGATTTGAGTGTAGTTTCCAGTCTGAAATGAGAGGCCACAAATCCATAAGAAGACAACAACCTGCAATACTTTGTTGACAAGTTTTCATCATCAGATAAAAATTAAAAATGACATATTTGGTGAGAATAAAGTGCCCAATTGTGTTAAAATTATAGTTCTAGAATGTAGAATGGATTTTCTCCTAATTGAGGCTTATTTTATTGCAAAATTTGCTTGAATATGCACGTCAAACTAACATATTTATTGCAATCTTGTTTAGGAAATATGGAAGTGGTTAATGAATTGTAATTGCATTGAATGGGACGTAATTTTTAGTGCCTCAATGAGCATGCATTAATAGCAGGAGTTGCAAGACTTGAATGCATGGTTATATGTTAGTCCAACCCTCACTTGGCTACACAGTGATGAGTTATCACCTTTTTGCCCTAGTAAATTACGATGAGATGTAGTTGAGATATGTTATGATTTGAATTTATTTCATAGGAGGTTATAAAACTATCCACCATATTTTCTATGGATTCCTTTGGGGTAGAAATCAACATGTGTTTGCTTCCCTCCAAGGCAGGACTTGATCTTCTCGGATACCAATATGATTTGTAAATGGATAGGCCTTTTTTTTTAGTTCCTTTCCTCAATGTAGTAACTATATGGACTCTTTACAACTAGCATTGTAATTGTATCCTAAAATCATGCACCTGTTAAAAATAACATGGAGTAGCACTTATGCAAGAATGCTAGTTTATTTATGATTAAAATCATGTGCATGTTGATATTGATGTATAGAGTAGGGTTCAATTGATAATATTACTTTCTCAACATGTGTCAAAGAATTATATATATGATAGTATGTTTGTAAGTGTTAAATGAGACATGAACTATTATCAACATATAAATGTCCTTTGATTTTTTCTTTGGTTTGGTTCTTGCGCAATTATATAATAGGGAATGTACTTTAAACTCAAGACTTATATTTGCAACATGCTGTTGGGTGTAGGAATTACACTTAAACAAACTCCTCAACACTTAATTTGTCAATTCGGGGGATCTGTAAACTTAGAGATGAAGCACAGGCAATGCTAGATATGGTATGAATCTTTCTAATATAAATCTCTACTTTCTTTAAAGGAAAGATTGTAGAATCAAACTAAAAATAGAAAAAGGCAACTTGAACCATCAAAATATTCTAAGACTGGAACAAGGAAGAATGCATTTGCAAGAGGGAATTAAAGATAAAGGGCAATCACTCTAACTAATTATTGTTTCACTACTGAGTGTGTTTTTTTCTTTAGCAGAGACACTTAGTAGTCTCATCAGATGGGCCCTTTAAACCTGCTCCTTTAGAGATTTCCTTCTTGCACTAATCTGTCCTACACTATCGCAGTGTTCTTGCACTAGTGTAGGAACAGAGATTTATGCAGAAGGTATAAATGGTGTCTTTACTAAAGGCGTTTTACTTCCTACAAGGGCTTGAAATTTTCCAGGTTCAAAGCACTCAGATCCCATGGCAAGAAACTAGTTCTTGCACCAGATCAGAGCTTCTTGCACTTAGCATTTAATTCTTAAAATGAGTGCTTAGTTACTGCAAGTGCTATTATACTGTTAAATCAAATTGCACACATAAAAATGAATGTTTATGATCTTGACAGAGTGTAGAAATAAAGAAACAATCCATATACATTTATCCTGTCATAAAGCATTTAATGAAAGAAAGAAAATTGCGGGAATTAGACTAAGAAGGCTTGCTGCATCACACTAACGTGCACTGGTGCAGGTTCATTTCTCCTGCTTGGACCAGGCGAGGAAAACCAACCAAACAGAACTGTAGAAAAGGAAATATCACACCAACATGCACTGGTGCAGGTTTATTTCTCCTGCTTGGACCAGTCGGGGAAAACCAATCTGAAATCAAGTGCAAGAAAGGAAATTTAGCCACTTCACACAACTGATCTGCTTTCACTTAGACAGGAATGCATGTGCTTGAAGTTAAATCACACCTGACAATATAAACACAAATTACAGGAAACAAAAAATAGGGTAAACGTGCTGGGTTGGCTAGGCCCTAGCCAACCAGCGTGTTTCCATTTTAAATAAAAATGCTACTCAGTACTTCAATCAATTCATTAGCTCAAATACAGAAATGTGATTTATAAAACATGAGGCATAGCTCCCTTTTATTAATTCACTGAAGAAAGTACATGCGTGCATACATTGTCCAACCTAGATTTGGGCGATAACAAAAAACAACAACCTGTTACCGCCTCTCTCGCTGTGTCTTTGTTCTATCCAAAAACTCCCTTAGTCCTATTTACATTCTATATTATATAGATCTTTGGCCAAGGGCCAAAATAGATCTTTCAACCAATTAGATAACCAACCACAAAATTTAGCTTCTCGTCCTTTAAACTTAGATAGTTAACAAAACTGGCCATAGCCAATCTCCAGCTTTCGTTCTTCACAATTTTGATCTTGGCTTCCTTTGGATTGATCTTGCTGTCGTGGTTTAAGCTGCTCAAAACGAGGCGATTCGATCTTGGCTGCCTTTGGATTGATCTTGCTGTCGTGGTTGAAGCTGCTCAAAACGAGGCAGTGATCAAGGAGGTTCGGATCTGTTGCAAGGATTTGCTGTGTTGGAAACAATGCAAGATTTGATCCTACACTAGGATTAACGGTCACGGTAAGTACTATAACTACCAAATAAACATTGGAGATATCTATAAGTTACAAAGAGTGATTAAAAGTAAGAAATCATGTAATAAATGATTAATTAATGCTAATTTAAGTTAAAAATATGAAAAAATAAAGTGCATATGAAATATGTCACCGTTTTTGGACTGGTGCAAGATGAGGGTGTATAATGTTGGGTTGTGTTATATTCTTTCCACATAGTTAATAGGGGTTTTGAAGGGCACCCATAACCCTACTTTATGGGGTCCGGGGCAACGCCCCGAAAATTTTGGTTTTGGACCCTATGTTAGGTTGGGTGGACCCACCTATGGTTTTGTGCATGATTTTCTCACATGTTTTTTGGACGCGATGGTTTTCGGTCCATGGTATTGGATGCTTCAGCATGTATAAATATGTATTGTAACATTGAAAGGAATATAATGAAAAATCAAGCTGGTAGTCCTGGTTTTGGGATCTAGGGAAAATCTCTGTGTATATGTGTTTTATGTGTTATGATCTCACATTGTTTATTTTATGTGTTTTAGAATTCGTATGCAGGTAATTTCTGTACAGGGTTAAAACCTACATATAAGAGAGGTAAAACAACGGTAAATGGTTATGATTTAGGAAGGGGAAAATGGCAAAAAGAGAGCAAATTAGGGGGCTAACACATGCAACTATTGATCTTTTTGAGCTAAATAATATCAAATAATGGATACTGTAAGTATGGACAAAGTATATTTTACGATTGCTTTGAAGTTTTGTATCAGATTACAATTTTTGGATGATCTCAAGTTAGTCCCAATGGAGACTCAAGCCTTTGCTAGCATGTATACAATGATCTCCAATGTAAATATGTACAACATATGTTTTATAGTTTATTTGTAGGTTTATACGTTCTAAGTCTAGGGAAATTATCGTATAAATAATGCCTTTATTCGAAACGATGGAATTTGAGTGATGCAAGAAAAGAATAACTTACAATGACATTAGAATACGTTCCCAACCTTGGTGATTTTAGTTATGATATAGATTGGAACTAGAGAGAAGTGAACATTGAGAACTAAGGTATAATGGAATTTCCATATGATGTTTATTCAAGATTCCGAAAAAATCCTCAATGACAACAATTTCTTGGTCAGTGAAGCTAGTTGCAAGACATGAATCATTCTTGAACCATTTCAAGTGACTTGAGGTGATTTCGTTTATAGGAGGGTTACTCCTCGTCAAAGTTATTGACAAAAAACCCTAGAATAATGAAAGCTCATAAAAGGACACAAACAATCAAAATAGTGAATTTCACTGTATTGAACTGAATTTTATAGTCTTAAATAACCCATGCCAATCATTGAGGAACATGATGCTTAACATAGCCTACTATATTTTATGTTTGCAAATACTTAGTGCTTTTTGTAGATACAGTTCACGACATGATTAAATTATCTTAAGAATAAAGTGCACAATGTTACATATGTTTTGCATAAATTTATGATATATTTCAATTCAAAATTTCAAATGGTGAGAGGTTTCATGCAAGAAATCTACATTCCAACCTTAGACTAGTGAGGATTCAAGCATAGGTATACCAATCTTCACATCTAAAATTCATGATTAGTTTACTTCTTATACACTTGCAACATCATCCTTTCTTGGACAACCTTCATGATGATGTTTAAGGTAGATGAAATATTTGTGTTACTTCTAATAACTCTTGGGCGGTCAGTATCTTAAAATCATCTCGAGGACAATTTATAAGATGTGCATTTTCTTTAGTTTATAATAATAAGGAGATATATCAACAAATGAGTGATGCACTTTATTCTACCAATTTTGAGTAAGGTAGAGCTAATGTTCTCACTGATTTTGCTAATCACCCACCTGATAGCTATGTGTTTCGCTAGCCTCTTGTTCGCAATTTCTGTTGAACATTGAGTGGAGCATTGTAGCTTGTGTTATGAGACAAATTTTTGTAAATTGACTAAGAATTTAAATCTAAATAATCTTAATATTTAGGAATAGGATTCATTATGTAATTGATAAATTGATTCTTTATGAAACAATCAACCACTTGGTTGACCTTATTATTCACATCTACAACTACAAAATAAGCATATTTAGGTGACACATGCCACTTAACCAACCATGTGTGATATGTCATTAGGGTAATATGCCATGTGGTACCATATGGGATCCACATGGATGCCACTTGACATGAAAAATACCTTTGCAAGGTGAAGGAGTAAAATCCTTATGATGACATAACTTTTGATCTTGGAATTTGGATAGGGCAAACTTTATATCACTAAAACCACTTAAACGAGACAAATAATGTGAGTTGGTTTATTTTAGTATTAAAAGAGAAAATAAAGTGATTTTTTAATACCCCATTCTCATAACTACATGCTGAGAGTCAAGTTAGCATAGTAACCACCTCTGGTTATCAAGTTAGATAAGAGGGTGTGTTACAAGTGGTATCAGAGCTTTAGGTTCAAATGGGTTATATCGTGAAATGAATGAAAGACTAAAGGTCTAAAGTCTGAACCGTTAGAGAGGAGTGGAGCTCTAACCCATGAGCATTATAATTAACATTGAATATGATTAATTATAATATTTGATCGTGGAATTGAATGTTAACCACATAAATGCTTTCAACATGATATTGAACCTTACCATTGTAGAACTACATGCATGATTTTGTGTATGACTTGGAATTACTAGACAAGTGATGTGTTTTTTCACATGTATGCATGTGATAAAATACATAGTGTGGGGGATTGTAGAAATACCATGTGTCTCTTGTGTTGCATATTGTTCTGTTAAATGTATAGACATGTTTATGCATATGTGTATGCATGCATTGGATGGGCCCCATGATTTGTATGAAGAGAGTTACAATGGTTGGGAATTTAGTAGCTGACAATTATTGGTTGGCAAGTATAATACTATTATCATGGTGTTGGAAATATTGAGAGGAGGGGGGGGGGGGTGGTGAATCAATATTCCTTAGCAATTAACACTTCTTAAATATTTCAAAGCATTAGTTAATCTTCAATTATTTTTAATGTTTATGCAGTAAAAACAATAAATAATAGAACATAGTAGGCATAAGAATTTTAGGTGGAAAACCCCTCTGGGTCAAAAACCACCGAATGCTTTTCTAATAAATTATTTAATCTTCATCCCTAACTAAAATGAAAGTTACACTTACTATAATTCTAGAAATTCATTCTTCTCTAGCTCCCACTAGAAGGAGGCCCCAATGCCATGGTTTATTCAATAGTCAACTGAATGGATGCCCCAACATCCTAGACGAACCTACCACCCCGAAGTTTTCATAGGCTCCAACCTATAGGCAACTTCATGCACCTGCCTAGCACCTCCCTGCCACCCTATAATGACTGAAATGAGACAAGAGTGTGGATTCCCATACCAGGGACAACGATCCACGATACAATATGTTTTACAATGATTTTGACCGAACACCCAATCACACTATGACTTGCAACCCAATCATGACATCATCCCAACAGAGGCTCCTGTACCTCCCAATAATGCATTTTCGAATCTAGGAAGATTGACTCTTTTACAATAATTACTCTTCCAATGATGAAACTTTTACAAATGACTCTTTTACAACTTTACAATGGTGACTCTTGACCTTGACACTTCTTCGCAACATATGGATGGCTATCATGTCTTCAAAGGATGTCTTGCTAAAATGCTTCCTTTGATTTGATACTTCTGCTCTTGAATTCTTGCTTGAAGTTGTACTTGAATCTTCTTCTACCTGCATGAAAAATTTTCCCGGTGAAACCAATCCCAAAACAAAACAAAATACCCTTCAACTTACCTATGCCTGCAAAAAACATGTAAGTGCATAATAATGAATAAATACAAATAAAAACTACAATGCATACCTAAAGTGTGCTTGTCACTTTTTTTGTTGACTTTTTGTAGTAGTAGACAAAGATTCCTACTCTTGATATAGGCCTGGACTCTATGCAAGACTATATCCAAAGTTGACCTAAAGATATATACAATAAAAATTGATGAAAGACACTAGACTTACTATGGACCAAGTTCTAAGTACAATAACAAAGACCATTCTATCAACTATGACAAGACAAGTAACATGAACTTACAACATAATATAGATTTAGAAAACTTGGTGTAGCGTCAAGAATATGTAGCATCAAATGTAGTATCAAGAATAGGACATATAAAATGTGGTATCAAAACTAACTGTGGCATATAGAGACATAGAGATATAACTGAGATCATGTATACACTTACGTTGTCCTGCAAAAACATATGTCAGAGATGATACTCATATTTCAAATGTAAACACTAATCATACATACTTTGTTGTAGGAGACTTAACCTTGACTATTGGTGTGTGGTCCTTACTGCAGTGATCCTTGAATGCATGATTTTTCTTGCCTTCTAGGAGCTCGACATTGAATCTATTGTATCTATGTAATTTCGGATCTCCAAGGTCTAAAATTTTGTCCTAGGGTATCCCTATGAGTCCTCTTTCCAACCCCATAGGTCTGATCAAGATTGGATTCTTTAAGATAGAGTTATGACCAATATCCCACGATAAATTGATTATAGACTAGTTCAGTAGAGCGAAATTGTATAAAGATCCACGTGTCACTGTTGCAACCTTCGACCCTGAAAACGCTACTCAAAAAAAAAAATTTCGTCCTCTTTCTATGACTATTTATGAAATTTGAATCCAATTCTCAAAGAGAAAGTTATGATAATTTTCCCAACGTCACCTATTTGACATGGAATTCGGGAGCCTGCAAAAACCCTAACTTCCTTATATCATATCTTTTAAATATAGAGAACAAAGATTTGAAATTAGGTCAAAAGGTTAATCAAGATTTAGGCTCAAATGGGTTTTCATTTCAGCTTCTGTAGCTTTGCAAAAAAAAATGTATAGCGAAAATTCCATGATGGCCTATTTGAAGCCACAAAATCCCTACTAGAGGAGGATATGAGGGTCATTATTTATATGAATGCCTTGAGTTTAGAGGGTCCTCAACAAGTGAAGGTTGGAGGGATTTTAGGAGAAAAAAAAAACATTATTATTTATTTACTATTCAATGAACACAACCAATTATGAGTGCCATGCCACAACCCCGTAGGGTTTTAGCCCACTAACTGGGGTTACTAACTTCAAACATGAATATCTCTCAAACCGTGAAGAATTACTTGGTATGACATTTATAAACAGAAACATATCAACGAGTAGAATCCATATAGAAGATCCTTAACTCAGAATAGAGTAAATTTTCAAGTCAAAATTCCCATGCAGGATCGGGGTATCCCCTGGTGTTGCTTGTGTTGACATCAATGACAACCACTGATCAAGAATCTATCCCTTTGGCATTAATGGCAACACAAGTACTCCCCCTACGATCATGACACCTCTTCCTACTACCTTCTCTCCCCCTCTGTGCTATAGACATATTTGGGCACTACAACCCCAGTCATATATGTCGATAAACCAAGGGATCTTTAACCCCTAAAAGTGTTGTTTCATACCCTAAAGAATCATGGTCAACTGATTACATCATTTACTAGAAGTTCCACCTGAAAAACCACTTAGAACTGGCTAAAAATAGACCATACTGACTGCTCCATGGTCAAGGCGTGATGCATACTGGCTGCTACACTAGCCAGGTGTGATGCATACTGAAAGAGCCTTTGGTAGGATGCGATGAGTGAGAGTAGACAAATGGCAGAGACAGTTTGCTAAGTGGATACCCAGAGAATCTTCTAGAAACTTCTCATATGACACTTGCCTCTCTGAATTTGCCCAGGGATGAGTAAGAGATTAATGAAATCTCCAAGTGGAACCAAGAAATATCAGTAGAATGACACTAATAAAAAAACCCAGAGCTAACTCACACCTCTGCAAATATCTATAAATGGATCCCTCATCTGAGAGATCTAGGGGCTGAAATTTTGTAATTTGTAAGGAAATGTTGTTGGTTTCTCTTTGAGAAGAGACATTGTATTGTTGGGTGATCTTGCTTTTCATGAGGTGAAGAGGGCTTTGATGCTAGGAGGATGATGCTGGATCAGATAGCTAGGTTTTAATCCTCTCTTCTATTTCTACTATTAATAAAGTTCTTTGAGTCTTCCTCCATATAATCGTGTATTTGTGAATCTTGTTATTTGTGAATGCAATTGTATGGTCAATGTATTTCTGATTCTACATTGTTTATGACATTATAGATCAAGATTTCTTGATGGTGTTTTGTTGCTTTGCCTCTACAAGTATTCTCTAAAGTGGGACAAGTAGGAGAGGAGTGGAAAGCTCTATCAAAGGAGAGAGGAAACAAGTAAGGAGCCAAGCGGAAGATCCAGGTTGGTCCCCTTTGCTTATCTCTTATCTATCATACATAAAGGAAATCCCAATTTTCTTTGATTGTTTTTCTCTAAGATATCTACCCCTCTTAGTGGGAATAGCAGATCGAAAAGACACTAGTTTTCCCAGAAAACAATGGCGATTCCGTTGGGGACCGAATAGTTTGTTTGTTTGTTATCGTTGTTTTCTTTATAAACTACAGACGGAGCCTGAAGTTAGCCAGCTAGCCTTCGAACTGCTTTTTCTATGCCACTGCAAAGTAGATGAATGCTGCTTCAGTCAATCTCCAGGTTGGTTTATGAACTGAACATCTGATTTACAAGCATCCTAAATGCCCTTGTGGTAGATCAATAATGTCATAATATCATACCCCTGTACTTTGCTTTTACTGTATATCATAGCTCAACCTATATCACTGAACTTAGCTGCAAATTTTGATCAAAAACCAAACTCAGTTTCATTCCCTAGCCCTTCACATTGTCTATAGCTGGTAGCCTATATGCATCGCACCTCTCGTGTGTTGCAGGTGAGATGCATCCCTATTTCCCTTAAGGACAGGTGCGATGACTGAATGATACTGTTTCTGTCTTTGGGATTTGGTTTTTTCCTCCTTATTTTCAAGTAGTTTTGCTACTTATGATCAGTATATCATTGCTGAAGCCTCCTTCCTTCATATTATTCAGCCTCCGTTGATAAGGATTTGTAAATGTTTTTATGTGTTTGTCTATCATTTACAGTCCTTCTTTGTCAAAAGTAGCTTAGTCGAACTATCGTTTTTGATGCAAAGAAGTGTCGTAACTGTCATTTAGAGTAAAAAATAAGAGTGTTATAAAGTCTTCCTCTTCTAGATAGTCGATTGTACTTTTGCCATTGTATTTGATTTGAATTGTTAATATTTAAAGTGTCGAAAGCAGTTTTCTATTCGAAATCAAAAAGTGTCGTTTCAGTCTTCCTTTCATTTTGAAAAGAAATTGTCGAAGTGTCGCTTTGAAGAAAATAGTTCAGATCTATACTTAGTTTTCCTTTTTGGCATTCTCACATTAAGGAAACGAAAAACAAATACATGCATCTGCATTTGCATTTAGACTGTATACGAAAATGATTTAGGAAAAGTACATTTAGTGTGTGTTCTCTGCTCTCTGCTGAAAGAATCGTTATCTTCTTTCCTTAGTAGCTAGGATTTTCATTGTTAAAATAAACGACTATTTATCATTTTAGATTGCATATTTAGGAATTTTACATCTATATCACACGGTGAACCTTGAAAGACAAACTTCTAAGCAAGATCAACTCTAAAATAAATCTCAATGAACATAACAATGCTTTGGAACCTAACACAACACATCTAGAGGTCTAGGCTAGAGACGTA
The DNA here is from genome assembly GCA_000404065.3 of Pinus taeda. Classification (NCBI taxonomy): domain Eukaryota; kingdom Viridiplantae; phylum Streptophyta; class Pinopsida; order Pinales; family Pinaceae; genus Pinus; species Pinus taeda. The sequence goes on along the minus strand of APFE030269072.1, from coordinate 15,544 downwards.
TTCTGGAGTCGTAAAACCTGGTAACTATCGTTTTCATTGAAGGTTGGGTGATTCCTCCTCTTTGATACGACAAGTGCTAGTACGGACTTGTGCTCCCCATACCGTTAAGTATATATTGGGAGACCACAATAAGTTGATATCCTTTATCCATAGGAAGCCATGTCTGTCGCCCTATCGATCGCAATGCATTGAACACAACATTCAGGAAGATTGACTGCCATACATAAGTCCTTGGTAATTTCTCTTTAATTTACCACCAAGGTGTATTTTGTAGTTTTGCAATTGGTTTGGTAATCCCTCTGTCTAGATTTCTAGATTAGTCACTTTCATTCCTTTTTGACTCCTTAAAAGAAAAGGTCCATCTAAACACTTGTCACTTCAGGCTCATTAAAAATCGAAGGTGACTAGAGTCATCTTTAGCTTTTTCTCGACTCTTAAAAATTCAAAAAGCAAAGTTGTGTCAAAGCATCGTTAAAATTTATTTAATTCAGAATAACATCCCCATTCCTTTGTTGATCTTAGGTTGAGGTAATGGAGTCCATCGATCAAGGAATCCCTCTTGGGGGGAATCCTAGTCCTTTCTCTTCTTGGGGAGATATCGGTGCTCCTTATATGGCTACATTGTCCCTGCCGGGAATCACAATTGGCCTACCAGTATGGCTATTCTCAACCTCTATCATTCAAAATACCATAATTGCTCAGCAATCGAATCAGCAACCAGTTGATACCAAAAGTGACCCTTCACCTTCTACTTCATTTGTTTCTCCCTCCCCTTCTTCCTCTTTGCTTGGTGAAATTAGTGATACTAAAAACCAAGTGGCTAAGAAGAAGAAGAAAGGGAAAGAGAAGAAGAAGAAGAAGTCGATTAAGCAAGGGGAAAACCATGAATCATCTGGTGAAAATACACACATTAAAACTCCTAGATATCCTTGTCTAATGTGCAAAGGAAACCATTTTCATCAATATTGTCCTTGCATTCTGCGAATCTTGAGAGAATGGTCTCCCCGTTTGCACCATCCGATGTCATCAACCTCTGGTGATCATGTTGATAGCACACCATCAACTAGTGAAAATGAAGTACCTGGATAGAAAGGAAAGTTCAAAATTCCATGTCAGTTATGTGATGAAGACCATCACCTTCACCAATGTCCTTTTCTGGATGAGGCCAAGAGAATATTACATAACCATCCTGCTTCATTGCAGCGGCTTCCATCTGGATACAAGAAACTCTTACCAAGTAAATCGCTAGTTGAAAACCTGACTGATGTGACTCAACCATCAGTCGAAGCGCCTATCATTGAAAGTAAACCTTCTGAGTCCATGCTGGACCAAAGTCAACAGGTCGAGACGGCAATTGACCCAATCTTTCCTTCAGAAGGTCTACCTTTAGATGATACAATTTCCAAAGAGAATGAGAACAATACTATCCAAATTCTTTTTGTTAATACAGAGTCTGATGAACTTGGGGACAATCTACCCATTTCTTTGCAACAGGAGGAAAGTTCCCTGCTTCAAGAGGTTCATCCTGCCATTTATTCGGTACCCCCTCCAAGCAATCTAGTCGTTTCCTTCGATTGGAATCAACTAGCGAGACCTCACCTTCCATCTAATGTACCATTCTGAATCATAGTACAAGTTTACAAAATGATCGTGTCTGGCACTATCATAGATGAAGGGGCTTCAATGAGTATCCTTTCCTCAATTGCTTGGAAAGCGCTTGGTTCGCCATCGCTTCTTCCTAAAAATCAAAATTTATCAGGCTTCAACAAAGGAACCAGTCAACCGTTAGGGATCCTTCCAAAGTTTCCTATAACTTTGAAAAGGAAAACCGTTCATTTGAACATGATGGAAGTCCAAGGGCCATTAGATTACAATCTAGTCCTTGGGTGCGACTATGTTTAAAGCATGGAAGCTATTGTTTCCACACTCTTTCGAGTGATGTGTTTCCTGTGTGAAGGCAAAGTGGTGCAACTTATTGACCAACTTTCATTTCCCAGTTCAAACACAGCTACAAGTCAAATGTCATCCCTAAGTGGTCTCTTTGCTTCAAGAATGTCTCTTCAACCTTCAGTTCATCCACCTAATTACCGCAGGTAGTCCGATGAATGTAACGAAGCTTAGGGGGCATGCTCCCTGGTCTGCTTCGGCAGGCAAACCCAGCTAAAAAGATAGATTTCCTTGTAGGTTATATGATTGTTCTGAAACACCATTTCCTTGTAGGATATGGGATCAGTTTGAAACAATTATCCCCTCACAAGTTATGTGATTGGAAGCTCACATCATTCACCTTTGTTTATTTCGATGGACAAAGCCAAGGAAGTGTTTGTTTGCTTCGCGGACGAAACGATCCTGCTTAAATGCAGGGACTTCCATAAGGTAACTTGGAAATTCTCATTTTCTCAATACCTAGGGGCATGCAACCCTTTTTATGCAGGTGAAAAATGAGCAGTTTCATTTTTTAGCTTTTTAACATTTTTATCTTTTAGCTTTTAGTGTAAACTCCTTAGGTTAGGCAGTTGGTCCAGAAACGTCTGCACACTAGATGGATCAAAGGATGTGTTTTGTCTGCTGATAAAACCATCCTACCTAACCTCAGTAGTTCCTTAGCTTCTAGTGTAGTTAGCTTTGTATTTTGGTCATTTTTAGCTTACATAAAAAGGCAATGAGCACATGTTATCGTAGAGTTCAAGCTCAATAAAAAATAAACCTACCAATGAGAGGCATCTTTAAACGAATGGTATGAGCAATGTTTCCGCAAGGTTCAAGCTCAGTAAAAAATAAACCCACCACTGAGCATATGTTAACACAAGGTTCAAGCTCATTAAAAAATAAACCCACCTTCAGTAAACAACCTCTGTGATTGCCATACTATCAACCTTCCAAACCTTGGTTGTGTTCTTACCATCACCTCCATTCTTTTGGTTGATCATACGCTTCCACTTGACTGTTTACCCTTCTGAGGAATAGCTGCGATGAGTGATTCTGTTAGCCACCCTCTTTACACTACCATGTTTTAGAAGTTCCAAACTTACCTGGAACCAAATGCTACCCGAAAACATCACTCGTTCCTAAAAAACAAGTCTCTTTTAAGTTCTTTTTAGATTCATTAAATATGAAAAGATTACCGAGCTACTAGCCTTTCCAACTTGTTAAAGTAAGGGGAAGCACCATCCCTCCTTTACATTTTAATCTTTTTGGACCTGAGGGATCATTCCACAAAAAGATCGAGCGCTTGTCTTTTTCGGCTCGCTAAAGCGATCAAAAAATCATCCCTTTTGTATTATTTTATACTTTTTCGGACTTAAGGGATTATGCTATGAAAAAGGACTGTTGGAGTTTCCTTTTCATCCCTTTTAAAACTCTCTAAACGTGAAAAGGACCGAGTTATCCTTGTCATTAAACTTATTAAAACAATAGCGACAAACTTGTCCACCCAGACAAGAACGAGTTTCACCGTCGCTAGGCTTGCCAAAACATAGCAGCAGGTTTGCCCAAAGGGAAAATTATAGAACAAGCAAATGTTATCCTCCTCAATCTTGACAAAAATAAAGAGGTACTGGTCAACAATGACTGGGGAAAAAAGGGAAGAAAACTTGAAGAACTTCATTGGTAGTAGGTTGCTCTTGAACATGACACTTTCACTCCATCACCATGATTGAGTCGGGTTGGGTTATTCCATTCACTGGTCATATCACCATTGGTCCTCCATACCATCCATCTTTTGGGGTTAACACTACCAATCCATCTTAGTGTCACCGATATGTTCAAGAGAAGTCATTCAGAGAATTCACCACCCAGCTAATGCCTCATCCACTACAATACTTTCACCCTCCATTTTTCATGACTGCCATTCCTGAACTTTGTATCATCAGATCGTTTTCACCTCCATAAAATCATTTTCTTCGTTTCGTGTCATAGATGTGGGATACATTAAGGCGCTCCTATTGAGCCTTGAAACTACATCTCTCCTACACATTTTCCTAGACTTTTTCCCCTCACCAGTACCTCATAAGCTATCAAAGGTCATTGCATATTGATTCTAAAAAAGCATTTAAGTGGTTTTCTAACTATGTTTTTGTGTTTGCTATTTGAATTAGATTTTTCTCATTAGCTGCGGAATGCAGCCACTTTCCACAACTGATTCAACTTTCCGCAATTGTTTTTGTTAAACTCTAGGTTGTAGGCGTCATCAAGCAAAACAAGGCACGTGGGCAGTTCAAGAATGATCTGAACATGGATAAGGTCCTATTGGTTTAGCCAGATTCATTAAGGAAAGTCGTGGTCAACGGTGGTCAAATGAAGGAGTCCTACGGCAACAAGTCTCTGTTTTTCAACACATGAAGGGTCAGTGGCTGTTCCTAGATCCCTGGGGTCATGTTGACAGCTGTAGATTGCCTCCACGACACAGATTCAATAGCCATCTTTTGATAGATTGAATGATCTCGGTAACCATCATGCTAAACTAATGGACACTGTCTTTTTACGTGTCCTCAATTGAAGATGTTTCATAGGAAAACAATTATGAAAATTTTCTTATAAATAATGCGTTTGCACACACATAGAACTAGTTAGTTTTTGCTGTTAGTCTTTGTAATGTGCTGTGAACTGGTCTTGCTGCTATAACGAGAGGATTCTTCCTCTGTTTTGCAATATAATCAGACTTTGTTTTATATGACTGTGTGAGCATAATTCTAGACTGATAGCCTGTTGACCACGGCCATGCAGAGGGCCCCTGCTGGCTGAGGTTTTGTTTTCCTTATTGCTGTAAAGTTTTTATGTATTGTTTCCTTATTTCCATTGCACATATTTCATAGTTATCCACCTGTGTATATTTCATTTGTTATGGTATTAACATTTCATTCCTATACATGATTTTTCAAGCTTTGTATATTGTTGGTAACACTGATCAGTGTGTGTGTTTCAGGATAGGGTAGGCCCGGGCATTTTCATACAATTTTTGCAATAACTAGTGACATGAGATTAGCCTCTTTGTTGACTTTGCTTTTCTTAGTTTTTTTAATTCCAGTTATGCTTTGATTTCAGTCTTATTCACTTGCTTTGTTAGTTAGTTTAGATATAAAATTGTTCATATCATTGACGTTATCTGCTAAAGCCATAGCTTAGACTACTTGGCGAGCTATCGGACTATGAATGGTGTGATTTGATTTTGGTTTTACTTTTCTGCAATTAGATATCAAACTGATCATATCATTGACGTTATCTCCAGAGCCATAGCTTAGAATACTTGGCGAGCTATTGGACTATGGATGATGTGATTTGATTTTAGCTTTATTTTTCTGCAATTAGATATCAAATTCCTCATATCATTGATGTTATCTCTAGAGCCATAGCTTAGACTACTTGGGGAGCTATCGAACTATGAATGAAGTGAATTGATTTTACTTTTATTAATTTGCAGTTTTTGATTTGTTGAGTGTAGTAGCTTAACTCATTTTTCTTTCTGTATTTAGATAAGTAGCATAGATAATGATTTCATGATCAGTAGTTCATTATTTGTTTGATTTGAATAACAACACATTTTCATTCTTGTTCAAGTATTAATTTCATCACTAGTATGTTCTAAGGCCTTCTGAAGTGTCAAATTCTGGAAATCATTATAGAGGACATAATTGCCTTAAAATCTATACCCAAACTTGCCTTCTAAAGTATTCTTAAAACTTAGGATTAGGATTATCATTTGCATTAGGAGACAACCCAAGATAAAACCCCCAAAAACAAGATAAAATTGATAAAAAGTAAGAAAGAGGTTGTCTTGCACATATAGTGCGCCACACTTCATCAGTTTATGAATCCCGGATTGATAATTAATGTAGCAATTTAGGACACACTACATTGACTAAACATTTTTGCGCCGTTGCCAGGGAAGTGTAACTAGGTAGCCAATTTCTTAAAAAAAAGGGAAAAATTGATAACTTCTTGAAGTATGCTCTCCTCTTACACCTAGCGTGATCTGGAGGATCAGAAAAGAGAGTTTTCAGATCAATAATTTCTTGATTATGCTCTCTTCTTGCACCTACTGTGATCTGGAAGATCAGAAAGAGAATTATTAGCCCAACTTAAAAACATAAAAAATAAAAAAATGACATGCATAGAGCAAGAGATTCTAGGGGAAGGTTTATAGCTAGGGCCAAGAGTTTGATTTTCACAACTCCAGCTACTTCAAGGCATAGACAAGATTCACCTCCATCTACTCCCAGCCTTAGGATTCCTGGAATTCAAGGAGCAACAGCTGAATTAGGGGATTCTCCCACACTATCTACTAAATCTGATCTAGGAGAAGAACCTTTCTTCACTTCTACATGGGAACATATTGTAATCAAAGAAGTATAATCACCTGAAGAAGAGGGAAAGGAGAAAATCTCTCTTGTCCACCCTTGATAGAAGAACCATAAGACTCTGAGGAAACTATCATGACGGAGGAAGTAGTAGATGGATTTGGAGGAGGGGGTAGAGGTAGAGAAAGAGGAAATAATGGAGGCAAAAATGGTGGAGGTGGAGGTAATAATGGGGGAAATAGGGAAGGAGATAACTCATTTGGATTCCTTATAGTTGATGAGGAAACCCATGCAACAATGAAAAACATATCACCATCTGTCCTCCCAAACTTTTATGGGTTGCGAAGTGAGGATCCTGAAACATTTCTATTTGAGTTTGAAGTCTTGTGCCAAACCTATGACTATATGGAAGACTCTCAAAAACTCAAGCTGTTTCCTTCAACATTGAAAGGAATCGCTTTGAAATGGTTCATGGGATTGGTCACTCAATCTATTACGACTTGGAATGATATGAAACAAACATATTTGGATAGATACCTAGAATATTGTATGCCCACCAATCATAAGGATGAAGTATTCAAAATGATGCAAAAAGATGAAAACTTGGAGGATTTACTTGAAAGATTTCAATATGACTTAAAGAGAGCAAAAATGATTAATTTAGATGAGGAAACCTTGAAAGCCTTTTTATTGAAAGCCATTAGAGATGAATGGATAGATATTTTAAACATGATGGGGAAGGGAGATATTTCTCAACTTCCATGTCGTGACATCGCAGAACTATGTGTCCATCTCTCGAGGGGAAAATTTAAAACAGGAAAAGGGCCTATAGATCCTTCTCTTATTAGAGCAAACAAATATGCAACTGGATTAGTAAGTAGGGAAGAGATTGGCAATATGCTTGATGAATTCAAAACTGATATTCTAGGGAGCCTTAGTGAACAACTAGACACCCTTAAAATACAAAACAAGCAGAAAACAGAAGCTGATGCCTTGGCCATCTTCTGTCCAAAATGTAGGAAGAAACATGCTCTAAGGGAATGCCCCTAGGATGCGAAAGTTGTAGAAACATGTATGATTTGCTCAGAAAGTCATGAGACCAAGTATTGTCCTTCAATCCTTGGGCTCAAAGCTGTCTTTCAAGAAGATCCAAATTCAGTAGAGTCCCTTTGTTTTGTTTCGAGAAGACCTTGGTAGGGGCAACAAAATCAAGGATTTAACAACCCTCTGAACTTTCAGCCCCACCCAAATTGGAATTCTTGGCAACAACCTTGGCCCCAACCTCAAAATCCATATCAATCATGGGCACAAGGGATGCAAAATCCTTATGGGATATTTTCTCAATTTTATCAATATCCTCCATCTTTTCAAAAATCAACAACTCCACAACTTCCAAATCAAAATCCACAACTTTCATTGCCATTTCCACAACAACAACCTTCTCAACAAAATCCAAATCCTCAACTCTTGCTTCCATTTTAGCAAAAGACAAATCAACTACCAGCTCAACCATTGCCAAATCCTAACAATAAAAATCCTCAAAATGCTTACATGGTAGAAGGACAACAATTTCCTACCTATATGGTTTTTCCTCTTAATGATGTTCAACTTAGATCTAGTAGAGTTTTAGAAAAACCTTCTATAAATGTTCAAGAGCAAGGTACTTTTGAGGAGGATTATCTTAAAGTCAATAAAGGTTCCGAGGAAGCATTTCTTCAAAACCCAATCATTCAGAAAGAAAAAGAAAAAGAGTCAACCCCCACAAATCCTATAGTTGAGCAACCTGCATCTTCATCCACACCTCCTTTCCCTGAAAGATTACAAATTGACAAAGGGGTGGAAAAACAAATCTTGTTGCTTGACTATGATTTTCTAGATGAATTAAAGAATGTCTGTATCAAGATTCCCTTGCTACAAGCCATTAGAGAGATTCCTATTCTAGCAAAAACAATAAAGGAGTTGAGTCTCAAAAGACCAGGAAGGAAACCAAGAGATACAAGAAGAATCCACCTGGTAGGAAAAATTGCAGATATCATGATGGGAAAATTACCATGCAAAAGTATGTAGATCCCAGTAGTCCAATTGTCAAGACACATATCAATGGGGTAGAAATTCCAAATACTTTGATTGACTTAGGGGCTGCTATCAACATTATGAGTAGACAGACTATGGAACAGCTAAAACTTCCTAATCTTCTTTTTACGCCTACCTTACTGCAACTTGCAGATCGATTTATAATCAAACTAGATGGTGTATTAGAAGATATTTCAGTCTCCTTAGATTCTTG